>CM031690.1:1976419-2136419 GCA_006182925.3 Reinhardtius hippoglossoides | reverse complement strand
TCCAAACATAAAGGACTAGGGCTACTGTAAAAAACATGGCGGCCTCCGTAGATTAATAACTAATATCTATGGAACTAATTTGGTGCAGCTTTGAGAGACGTTCAAGTTCGTATAATCATGTTTGACAAGTTAAAATACTGAATTGTATCCTTGAATATTGAAAGTAAACTGCAGGAACATTTTCTTATTTGCATTTTTAAAAACTTGGGATTCAGGTGTTACACACTTGTGTTATTGTAGAGTCTCTTTATCCCTATAGTGGCTGATGAGGGGGTGTATAGACACACATATAGATATATATATAGAGAGAGAGAGTGGGAGGGAGGGAGGGCGAGTAGGGAATTGTGTAAATGAGGACAGTGTTTTTGGCTCAAACCAAATACTGTTTGATTCCCCCGAGGTCTCTGCTGCCGCTGTGCGACTCGTGGGCAGAACCGAAATGAAGCGAACCCTTAAAACCTCTCGACGCGAGGCAAGAATCCTGCTTTGGCTCATCATGAAGAGAATCAAAATCACACGGCGATGCCCATCATGACCAGTGCAGCCAAGTGATTCAGCTGGCAGGAATGAGACACATGTGGAAATCCAGTGATAAATTATTCCCAGCGTCACGAACTCTGCAGAATATTCTCTGCAGCGTATTTCATGCAGCTCTGCAGGAGAAGATTTGCAGGCTCAGAAATGAGGCTGGTGAGAGTTTTATCGAAATGAATGGGAGGAAGTGTTGGATACTACCGGCCTGCCCCTGCTGCCGGCTGGTCGTCTATCACCAGGGAAGCAGGGCGGAGGCACAGACAGGTTCACATTCCCTCGGAGATTTACATCCTCAGGATAATTCACCTCAAAATGCAGGAGACCGAGGCACATGGAGGAAACACACCGAGCTGATACACACACTTTTACATTTAGCAGGACTTAAACTGTCAGAGGACATAAATATCTCTGTTGTCTCTTTTCCATCCTGAAGAAATATATACGTAGATCTGCTTAGAAATCCACTAGAAGAGCACTGGGAGCACGAACCTCCACCAGGGCTGACTGACCAGTAGCTTATACAGGTATTGAAATCAAATGAATCTGCTAAGCATACGGATCCGCACCAGATTTCACCTGTTCATAGATATTAGCCGTCGACTCATCAGGACCCTGAGGTCGCCTGGAACACGTCTGCTCTCTGTCCCAAGAGTCAGAACTCTTTTTAAAATACTTAAATGTCTTGTGCTGCTTTTACAATTCGTCATGATCCCGTTTATGTTTTATATTTTAAAGCACTTTGAGTTGCCTCGTTGTTAAAATGTGCTAATAATATTAAACTTGCTTTGTCTGATTTGATTCGTGAAGGTTTCTGATTTATTTCTTGACGATTTTAAGTCATTTGAAAATTGTAATTTTTCACAAATCAATATCCTGTTGCCCCGTTATGCAAAATGCAAATAAACAGTGTGACAGTATTATAAACAGTGGCCTCGTTTCTGTTGGGATTTTGTATCTGCAGCATCACGAGTGAAAACCCCTTCGCGCTCTCTGACATGTTTACTGTATCATCTAATACTTTCTGACATCTGTATATGACTCCTACAATCTACCAGGAAAAACAATGAGCTCCTCAACACGTGAGCACGGGTCAGTTGTCCTTCCAATAAGAAGAGGAGGTAACTTGAGCCTCGAGTCAGTGGCTCGTCTCCTCTCCGGCGTTTGTCTCCGGGAACAGCCGCCGAACGCTACGAGGGATTAAGAGCTTACTGCTGTTAGGAAACGCCCACAGCGCCTTCCGGAGCAGAACATGAAATATAGAATAACTGCCATCGCCGAGGACGATGCACTGCAGCACGAGAGCACCCATTATATTATATGTCCGCAGAGTTGGGTCGGGACTTTCTCCGGAGTTTACCTTCCGCACACGAACAGCGCAGCAGGAGGTTCTCCGCTCGCAGCAGCACGGGAATCAAACCTGCCACAACAGAACGAGGGCTGCACGGGCAACAAATCAATTATCATCAGCAAATCAAAATTGCTTTAAGCATTTGTCAGAGGTAAAACGCTCATAAGTCCTTCCACTCAGAAAAACGAGTCTTCAAACGCAAAAGAAATAATAATGTGACACTTATCGTGATAATTACTGATATCGACTGACATGAAAATGTTTATCTTGATATAATTTTGGGCCCATTTCGCAGGAGAGGAAATCAATGCCTGGCTGCATTAGTCACAACTAGACTCTGCGAGAGCAAAACCACAAGAAGGGTTCAGTGGAATGAGAAGACAGGGTGTGTGTGTGCGTGTGTGCGTGTGTGTGTGTGTGTGTGTGTGTGTGTGTGTGTGTGCGTAAATGACTGGTGTGTCCCAGTTCTCGGTGTTGATCTTCCACTGCGGAGGAGGAGAGCGAGGGGAGCTGCGGGGGAAGAGGAGGATAAAAAGCAGAACTAACAACATCCTCATCTCCTCCATCTCCTCCATCTCTCTCTCTCCTCTCTCTCTCCCCCTCTCTCCATTCCCTCCTCTCTCCCTGACACTCGTCCGCTCCCCCTCTCCATCGACTGCTCCCCTTCATCTCCTCCATCTCTCTCTCTCCATCTCTCCTCTCTCTCTCTCTCCTCCTCCTCTCTCTCCCCCTCTCTCTCATTCCCTCCTCTCTCTCTCTCCCTCTCTCTCTCTCCCCCCCTCTCTCTCTCCCTCCTCTCCCTGACACTCGTCCGCTCCCCCTCTCCATCGACTGCTCCCCTTCATCTCCCTCCATCTCCCCTCCGTTCGCCTTCTCTAATTCCCCTTCATTTTAATTTGATTCTTCCCCTCATCCTATCTCTTTTTTGCAGAGTGTGGCGGACGGGTTTCCTCTCCCCCACATCCCCCGTGCAACCCCCTTCCTCGTCTTCCCCCCGATCCACCAATCACGATGCCAGACGGGCTCTGCACCAATCCCGTGGCCCAGCAACCCCCTCGTGTTCCAGTGAGCGCTGTAGCCAGGTGCTGCGAGGACGACATGGAACTCTACTTTTCTTACAGCCTTCACCTCCTCTGGAGCTCCTCTTCTCCTCCTCTTCTCCTCTATCCCTCCTCCATCCCTTCGCTTTCCTCTCATCTCTCCTCCAGCTGCCGTCAGGTTACTGCTCTCAGACTCTCAGGTCGTCAGCATCTGCTGCTCCAGCTCGTGGACGTTCTTTTTAATCTCAACAATATCAAACCAATCACTTTTAACTTCTCCTGACATAAATAAATAAATTTTCTTCAGCTTGTCAATGTGGAACGAGGAGAAAAAGGAACCATAGAGTCACATCTTCTCATTTAACCAATGATTATTTACATTTATTGATTTATCTGCCATTTCCTCCTAGAATAAATCAATTTGATTGATAACTTGAGGGGAAACACTGACCTACTCCTACCACAGACAAAAGCAATAAATGTAAAGCATCTGAAAATAATCATTAAAAGTTTTCTTTGTTTCCTTCAAACATGTTATTTAAATATAAAGTCTGTTTGTGCCGAGGACAAAGAGACGTCGACCACAGGACCAATGGAAACGCTTCAAATAGGAATCTTGGCTTAAATAAGTGTCGGGGGATTAATGTGGTAACGATGGCTGGTCTCAAGGGACCTCTGTGTGTGTGTGTGTTTGTGTGTGTGTGTGTGTGTGTGTGTGTGTGCAAACCCCCCCCCCCTACTCCCAGAAGCAGAAGTGTGGCAGAACAATACAACCTCCTGCCAGCTGACAGTGTTGTCGTGAAGGGGGGGAGGCGAGAGGAGAGGGAGGGGAGGGGGAGAGAAACATAAAGAGAGATAATGAGGAGGAGGGGGGGGGGGGGCTGAATAGAGAGAATTGTGTCTTTCCCCTAAAATAATCCAACATTCCTTCGAGCTGATCTTAAGATATCGCATTCAAGAAAAACATAATCATACTTTGTGACGCCACCAGGACCGTGACCTTTGACCTTTGAACGCCAAAATTATATCAATTCATCCTCGAGTCCAAGTGAATGTTTGATCCAAATTTGAATAAATTCCCTGAAGACATTCTAGAGATATCACGCTCACAGGACTGGGACAGATGGAGACCCCCCCCCCCCCCCCCCCGGCCTCTGGAAGTGTTACTTCCATTCTCAGGTAGAAACCCCACTGCTGTAATCCAGCTGAGTGTGTGCACGTGCTTGTGTGTGAGTGAGTGTGTGAGTGTGTGAGTGTGTGAGGGTGTTTAATTTCAGACAGAGGTCACGGCGGAGGTCAGGTGAAGCCGCCACCGTCTGGAGTCACGCCATCACTAAAAGCCACCGGCTCCAGAATACCAAAGGAAAGAGGGAGGGACGGGAAACGGTGCCAACAGGAGCCCGTCGGGTTAAACACACCGAGTTCGTCCTGTTGCCAACTTCGGTCGCTGCCGACGGCCGCGTCAGCCAATGAGAGGTCAGCGCCACAGACGGCTTACTGCGCACGTATAAATATTAGTGTTACGGCGCTTTTAAAAAATGAATGACGCCTCCAGCAGGAAAAGAGGATTAAAGACTGCGAGACGTGATTTTAGCTGCCAGTCCATCGGGCTCCCAGTCGGGTTGGTTCGGCACCAACTGTCTGACCGGACTCCAAGAGAAGCACAACATGGCTTCTACAGTTCAACAGCATGTTTATTCGGAGCATGTGGCTAATGGCTCTAATGGCAACTGCACTGGTTTCATTGCTGCTCGTAAAGCGTTTTGCTTTTTCCCAGCTTCCAGTAAGAAGCATCAACACGTCGCGCTGCACACGGCGCTGGATGCATTATTAAATCAATCTGAGGCACAAGGTGCATGAAGAAGCATCGATGCTGCACAGAGTCATGTTCTTAAAAAGTAATGGAGAAGGAAAGTGGGCCTGAGACGCAGAAAGAAGAAGGAAGTGCACAAAATACCACAAGTACCACAGATATGTACTTTTACATTCACATTACTACATCGAGTAAAGTAATGACAATTGGTGATTTTACCAAACTTATCAGAAACACTTGAACCAACATCAGTTTGATAAGAGCTTCCTAAAATGGCCAGATCCATAGAATTCTTTTGACTTTTTAACTTGTCCCATGTCCCATCCGCTAACATCGAGGAGGCGGGGTTTATGAACTACCCTGCGCTGACGCTTACAGTGGACGGTTCGGACTCCGATACGAACGACACTCTCCTCACGCGACTCTCACAAACAAAAGACATATACACGGATGTCGCTCGCTGACATTTCCCCTCAGGGGAGGGAGGGGGAGAGGGAGAGAGAGAGAGAGAGAGGAGAGAGAGAGGAGAGAGAGAGAGAGAGAGAGAGAGAGAGAGAGGAGAGAGAGAGAGAGAGAGAGAGAGAGAGAGAGAGAGAGAGAGAGAGAGAGAGAGAGAGTAGTGGAAAAGAAAAGGCAGGTAATTGAGGTGATGTGATCCGAGGAGAGGGAGGATATTTCTTGCGCCCTGGTGCCAAGAATCGTCCCGGGGCAGACGGCGCTATAGATTTACCTTGAATGAGCCGGGGATAGATGATATCCCCTCCACGGCGTTACGCTACAAACACCGGGAAAACTGCTGATATCACCTGACACACACACACACACACACACACACCCACACACACACACACACACACACACACACACACACACACACACACACACATATACGTTACTACAGCAACACCTCCCTCACCTGTTGCCTGTATAAGGACACTACCCAGTAAAGCCGTGAACACACAGCGTTCATTTTCCGATCGTGTCGTCAAGGTCGTATTCAGGCGTTTCCGACTCATCAATGTCAAAAGTAAGAGGAGAAGAAAGAGAAGCTCGGCCTTGGATTTCTTTTTAAACCCCTCGATCGTTCTCGTTTGTCAGTTTGACACAAAGATCTCCGGGAGAATCCAAACGCGATGAAGAGGATAAACGTTCTCTAATCCCTTTCAAAATCTATATTTTTTTAATTCAAAACTTAGATGCTGAGCAGATGCTTTATGATCTGAGTGAGATTAATTCGATTCTCAGCCCCATTCGAACGCTGAAAGCCAATGTTTACATGTATATGTGTCACTGCAAATTGTAGTTAAGCTGCTTTCACTGAACTCCTGATAATCTGACGTTCTCTGCAGGAGCTCGACAGGAGAACGCTAATGTCCGAGTAACGTCCACGATGAAACAGCAGGAGGTCCCCCAGTCGAGAGAAGAGCCACAACAATACAAATATCCCAGAGGAGCCAAACACGAAGAAGACGCTGACGAAGACGAGGAGATTCAAGAGCTTCTGACCGCGAGGGCAGAAACTCAAACACGTGATCTCCTCCTGCCTCCTTCATGCTGCGCCACACCTCGCTCCGGGGGGTTCTGTGTGGTCCTGTGAATCTTCTGCTGCAAAAATAAAAAGTAGCATACGATGGAAATACTCTATCGAAGAAACTCTCTTGAGTAAAGTACTTAAGTTTCGTTTCCACCGCTGAACGTGAGAATATTCACATCAGAATAAAAATTGCAGTTTTTATTTGACTTCCTCCCGAACCACAGGGAGTCTCTGCTCTGGTTGTTGTGACCTTGATGGAAGTGAGGTCACTGGTATTGACTCTTTGTGACAGGTCGCTAACCCCGAGCTAACGATGGCCTCAGGCGGGTCCACGTCTACGCACACACACACACACACACACACATCCACACACACACACATAGTGTGTGTTGTTGTGCGTTCATTCATTAGTGTGTATGTTCTTTACTGCTGTGAAAGAGGCGGCTGGCTAAGCACCTTAAGATTCACGTCTAGTCAGCTGTTCTTAATTGTCTCCCTGCGCACACACACACACACACACACACACACACACACACACACACACACACACACACACACACACACACACACACACACACACACACACGGATAAACACAAATAATTTGAAGCAAGTTTCCACAAAATTATTCAAGCACCGAAGCGTCGTTGTCTGAAATGTATATATTTTCCAGATGTCGTCGTCACGGCAGCAGGACGGTTATTGATTGGAAGTCAGACCTATCGATCACCTAATGGATGTTTGTGTCAAGTCTTAACTTTGTCCTTGCACGGTGATGTACACACACACACACACACACACACACACACACACACACACACACACACACACACACACACACACACACACACACACACACACACACACACACACACACACACACACACACACACACACACACACACACACAAACACAACCCACGCTATCCGCAGGGTGTGACTGCTGATGATTGTCGCCTCCTCTCCTCCCCTGAACTCACACCTCTCACATCACAACACTATTTATTTGAGTGACACAGTGGAGAGAGGGGGGGGGGGACACACACACATTATAAAGCTACACGAAATTATTTTTAAAAGAACTAAAAACTATTTTTGACATTTTTTTTTGGTGTGAACAATCTCTGTGTCTCACATCTTATTAATAGGACCAGCGCGGCCTGAAGAGACAACCCGTCCTCCGGCGCTGGTTCCTGTCGTCTTTTCTTTTTCCTGTTCTCACTCTCTCCTCATCCATCTCCCTCTGTCGGTTTCACACCACCCACCCCCCCCCCCCTCGGTATTCCCAGTGGGACCACCCTCCTTATCCCGCCGGGTGTGCATGTGTGTGAGCATGTGTGTGTGTGTGTGTGTGTGTGTGTGTGTGTGTGTGTGTGTGTGTGTGTGTGCTGCATCATGACAAAAGAGAATCCTCTCTCTCTCTCTCTCTCTCTCTGCCCTGTGTCAGCTCCGTGCTCTCATTCCTCCATTACTTTCCAGCTTCCTTCTCCAACTCCTCACCCTCCCCCCCCCCTCTCTTTCTCTACCTTTTTCTTCACTTCGCGAATACGCTTCTTCGCCGCCTTCTTCTTCTCCTTCTCGTCCTCCACAGCGGTGAGGTTCTCGTCCGCCTTTTTCTTCAGCTGCGAGGCGGCGTGCGCCATGCTGCTCCGGCCCAATTAATCCTCACAGGTGGGAAACAAGGGGAGGAGGGATGGAGGGATGGATGGAGGGATGAATGGAGGGTGGACACCAAGTCTTCCCCCCTTCAGCCTTTTTCTCCTCTTAGCTCCTAATGATGTTTTTTGTTCCTCCGCTCCTCGGCTGAGGTTTTGTCAGAGAGGGAGTCCTCACAAGTGTGAGAGAGGCAGACGGATGTTCCTCTCCTCTTTTACAAGATCCCCCTCTTTCTTTTGTTCCTTATCTCCGTCAGCAGCGATCCACACAGGGCAGACGCTCAGGTCCAGTCTGGGGCAGGACAGAACCAGGACATAATCCTCCAGCGCTCGGAAGGCAGCTGCTCAAAACTGTGCAAAATAAGTGCAGCAAATACAAAAACAATACATCTGTATGATCCTCCGTCTGGTTGGGTCCTCTTGATTTAAGAAAAATGTATAAAAACCAGTTCTGTTAATGGAGCTCCAGGGTTTAAGGTGTCCAGCCCCTAGCCCAGCCGAGAGCTCTGTGGTCTGGGTGAAGGTACTGGTCCAGCTGCCTGCTTCACTGGTTCCTCGAGCTGGATGCCTGCACCTGAGCCAGAGCCATCCTCTATGTACACACACACTCACACACTGTGACTGAACAGGAGGGATTTGACAGAGGAAAGGAGGTTGAGATAGGAGGAGGAGGAGGAGGGGAGGAGGAGGGGTGGGGTGAGAGAGGAGGGGTGAGAGAGCAGCGAGAGGAGTGAGGGAGGGAGCAGGGATGGATGGATACCTCTGCTCCGCACCGGCTGGTTACGACTGAGAGATAAAGAGAGAGGGAGAGCGAGCGAGGCGCAGCACCGACACACGCTGGGTGTTCAGGACAACACAGCGTGCAGGACCAGTGCGGCCATGAGGCTCCTGGTGGGAAACTTATTTCACTGCGTGTGTTCTGTGATAAATAAATGCTGAATCTGTTATCCACTTAAATTAACTTTCATTGTTTGTAATTCAAAAAAATAGAAAATAATGTTAAATCCTGTCATCCTGAGTGTTCGTATACGTACATTTTAATGTGCTTGTACAAAAATAACCCTGAAATAATCGTTTGACGTCAGCTGGAGCCAGACTCATCCTCCATTATCGAGCATTGAAGCCCAAATATCGCAGATACGAACGCTTCCTTGTTCACCAACGCCGTCATTTGGCGCCAGAGTCTGCGCAGTATCGTTCCCGGCACGCCTCCCATCCGCTAACATGGAGGAGGCAGGGTTTATTAACTATACTGCAGCCAGCCACCAGGAGGCAATCAAGAAGTCGGGATCCCCCCCTCCCTCTGTTGCTAATTTTTCACAGTTACGTGAGATTTTCTTTATTTGAAGGATTAAAAGTGTGGAGAAAATTTAGATTTTTGCACAATTAGATATGTTTCAGGAAAACATCTGATTTTAATTGATTTTTAAGCATAAAATCCAGTTTGTGACAAATTTATTTTTTTCTTTGATCCAGTGTAAAAACCAGTTTAAAACCAGTCGACCCATAAAACTCCACGTGACGGTCTTTGTGTTCAGGATGTGATGTGATTGGTCTCTGCATGTTTCCAGTGTGTGAGCTCAGCTCTACACTGCAGCCTTTCAATATTTACAACATGGGGGGGGGGGGGGGGGGGGGGGGGGGAGAGGTTTGCATGACAAGGACATGTGACACAGAACCTCCTTTCCATTGGCTGTCTGGGATGAGAACAGAGACGTCATTGGCTGCTCGGGAAGGGAAGGTCCCGCCCACAAAACGACAATAACAAAGGGGAGAGCTGGAGAAGATGAGGCGAAGATAGAAAAGCTTTTTACAAAGGAAGATGCCCACAGATAATTAGGTATCATATCCACACTAGTAGAGAAGAGGCCTAAAACCTAAAGACAGTAATGTTTAAATTCACTAGATCCGGAATTTTATTTGGATCTGAACACACTCGAAAAATATCAAGATCCAAGAATGATTCCCTGGGAAATCAAGCAAACGTCACAACGTCAAAGTGAAAAATAAAATCCCGGTTCTTCGCTGACTCATCCTTCAGACGACCACCGGCTGCAGATGTTACCACCGACTGCACATCTGCACGGTGCAGCTGTTTAAGAGCAGCAGGTCAAAGGTCGTGATAATTCTTGTATCGTACGTTTAGACACTTTTCATCTGTTCAAACCTTCTGCAAAATAAAAGTGCGTCATGGCTCCTGTCGCCCGTCCAAAGCTCTTTTCAACCGCGTGAACTTGAAGTGCACGTTGTTCCACGTGTCGTTCCACAATCTCCAGGAGCTTATTTCGCTAAAAAAAAGAAAACTTAAAATCTGAAAGAATTTAAAGCCACAGTCCATTAAGTAGAAAAAGTCCCAGCTGCTCATTCACTGGGTAAACTTCAGTCTGACTTCAGATGGGATTTATTAGACTAATCCCTCATTATCTCCATCGGTAAGAGGAGCTTATGAAGGAGGTGTTTTAGCCCTGAAACGACTTGTGTCTGTGCTGAAACAGGGATTAACAGCAGGTGACATCTCGCTACACGGATCAGACATTTAAAACTGGCCTCACAATAAGACGTGTAAAGGTTTAGAGAGCTGATGATGCTGATGACATCACACGTTTTTCCATCTCTGTCTATTATCGACAGGCCTCATCATTAAAGACTTAAAGAATATATTAATTTCAAAGTCTGACGTCCAATAGCAGTGAAATTTACTTCAAATTGTTTTTAGTTTGTTTTCTCGTCTGACCCACAGAAATCCAAAGAAATAGGACATTTAGGATTTTTGGTTAATAAAACAATTTAAACAATAAATTCAGTTGTTCTAATTTTTTGTTGATAGAGCAATAAAACAAAGAAAAAAATAAATGTTTGAATTCAGGTATTTATCAGGATTCTTCCTCTGGTGTTTGGCTCCCTCTAGTGGCCCAGGAGGAGTCTCGTCGTCTGTTTTTTTTTACACAGTTCAGTTTAAATCTTTCAGTTTTAGTTTGTTAGTCCGGTTGTTAATGATTAATTATTGATTAATTATTGACTTATTGGTCATTGAATAATGGAGAGCTGGACGCAAATACTTTAAAAGTTACAGACAGGGACACTTCCAAGTGTGTGTGTGTGTGTGTGTGTGTTGTGTGTGTGTGTGTGTGTGTGTGTGTGTGTGTGTGTGTGTGTGTGCGCGTGCGTGTGTGTGTGTGTGCCTGTGTGTGTGTGTGTTTGCTCTTCACACAGTGCAGTACGTACTAGGTGCAGTTGACCACTTGAGGGCAGCAGTACACAGACAGAATAAAGCCTCACATTGCAAAAGTTGAAGAGTGAAGCTGAACTGAAGATCAGTTAGAAACACCACCAGGGGAGGGGGGGGGGGGGAGGATTACAACATCACCAGTTCAGCACCACATCGTTGGCTTTTCCCTTAAAGAGCAACTCATGGGATTAATTCAGTCCCGCGTGGTTCCCATAATCCATTTGGAGCCGAGGGACTTTAAAAAAAGACATTTCTTTTCATGCTGTTGTTTGAGTTTCAGTCTCCGCAGCCGATATCCCGCTCGTTTCCCACCACATCCTGATAGCACGTCCAATTAGACGCAATTAAGATGCTCTCAACCCGGCGGCTTCACCGTGAAGCCGAGCTCCACTTAGAAACAACGGAGTCGAAACCCACAGTTCACGCAGCTTTGTGAATTAGCGTTCTTCTTAAACGTGAATATCTAATCCAGCCTCCAGACAGCAGCCTGATCATAGAGATCCTTTGGTCTCTGGAGAGGCAGATACAGGATTCAGCGACGACAACACAACAAAAGAAATGCACACAAATACAAAATATGCTGACGAGGGGAAAGTTTTACTTTGCCGGGGCCAGAAAATCCATTTAAGACGAGACAAAAGTGGAAAAGCTGAGCTGAGCTGGAGGAAAATAAAACCGTCCGACTGCAGATTTCACTACAGACGCATCGCAATCAGAGAGAAAAGGATTTTAAAATGAGGCTGTATTCATATTTTCATTGCACTTAATGACCACGCAAAGCTTTCAACACTGTGTGTGTGTGTGTGTGTGTGTGTGTGTGTGTGTGTGTGTGTGTGTGTGTGTAAAGAAGGAGATGTGGATGACGGCACACAGCCAGGTCATTAAAAGGCTGTGAGATGCTTCTTCTGCTTCTTCAGTCTTTAAAACCTAAATGACTGAAATGTTGGAAACGAGGCCTGAAACTCAGCGTGTGAGAAACACTGAGTTTAAATATCCCCCCCCCCCCCCCCCCCTCTAATAAACACACAGTTCAGCCCTGGGGGGGGGGGGGGGGAACGCTCGGCTGTCAAATCCAAGACGTGCTCTTATTGTTGAGACACGACGTCGCCTCCGTCCTCCCCGTCTGTCTCCTAGTCTCTGTCTGTCTGTCTGTCTGTCTGTCGCCCCTCACACACTTCACCTCTTCCTGTCTCAGTCTCTCCACACTGACAGAGCAGAATCCAGATTCTACACATCAGAGCGTCTCTCTCACACACACACACACACACACACACACACACACACACACACACACACACACACACACACACACACACACACACACACACACACACACACACACACACACACACACTGTCAGGAACTGGTTGAAGTCGGCCGGCCCCTGCAGGAATCAGTCGGGCAGATTTGATCATGGGAGTTTGGGTGTGGCCGGGCCCAGACAGCCCATAAAGGAATTAGAGTCCATTAGGAACACAAGGCTGAGTTCATGTTAGTGGACGTCGTACATCTTGCCCTGCTTCCATCCTCCATCAGCGCCGCGGCTCGAATGTCAAAGCAGAACCGAAACAATCACACTCGAACCCCAAAGCTCCTGCTACTCAGAGACGTGAGGAAGACGAGGAAGACGAGGAAGACGAGGAAGACGTCAGCTTGGAAAGACGAGGAAGAGAGTAAAGAGTTGTTGGCACACGAGGGAAAAGGTCCACTCCGTCATAACTGCACTCCAGTGACTCTGTGGTGCTGCTGTGGCCCACAACAACAATGACTCTGGTGTTACTGGTGAGTGCACATCAGCCTCATCTTCCAGAGGACGGCCCTCAGCTCAGACAGCATGTGAACAAACTACAGGAAAGATGTGAATTTATAGTTTAAGTTTAATAAAAATTGACAGAAGGATCAGGAGATCTCGGTCTCTGCCTCTCGTCTGCGTTTCCCTGCGGCCTCCCGGAGTCGGGTGAGAGCAGGACGCGACTCGAGGGCCGAGGACGGGGGACGAAAGATGGTTCATCGAGAGAGAGAGAGAGAGAAACTTCAGGGAGGGAAATCGTTCACGTGTGTGTGTGAGGGGAGGCGGTTATTTATTTTTCTGCAACCGTCCGTCTGTCGGGGGGTCAACTCCGGTCTCCTGCTGGCACTCTGCCGGCTGTCTCCACGGCAACCAGATACACGAGCCGCAAATAGCACCCACGAGCAGAGTGTGCCTTCGCCGCACCGGCGCCATATCACACCACATCACGCTCCGTCACATTTCCACATCCCTCCACAGCAGCACATGGATCTATTTAAGAATGGAGTGTGTTCAAAGCAACTTTTAATATTGTTTTTTAAATCATGTTCAGTTGTTGTACATAACAACAGGGACGTTACAGCTCTGTGCACTTACATCTGAGGTTAATACGAGTGGGGGGGCACTTCATGGGTAGGAAAAGAGCTTCAGGAATTTACATATTCATAAATACTGAAATATTAGAGCTCGATCAACTTATTAATTAATAATAATTAATAAGAAATTGGCCGATATGAGCATTTCATAGACATATCGGTATCTGTCTTGATTTTTGCCGATATGCTTCAAAATGAAAACTTTTATTTTATATAATAAACAAGGCAGGAAAATTGTATTTATGTTTAAATTTTCCTTTTTCCAAATCTATTTACTAGGTAGTTTTTGTGTTTTCTTTATATTTTATAGTTATTTATAATATATTTTATGGTTAAACTGCAAATTATCAAGCTTCTATTACACTACGTGTCTTTATCATAAGAATTTGAGGATGACATCAGTTGATCAAATATGGATATTAAACCATATTTCACTCCCTAATATGAAAAATGTCCCAAAATCTCCTTCATGTGGGTTTTCACAAGTTAAATATTGTTTTACTTTAATATTCAAGACACAGAAACCGTTTTTATATACACAATATTTCTACATATCAGTTTGGTGATTCATTTATTTGAACCCCAATTAGCTGTCACCATAGCAACAGCCACTCTTAATGGGATCAAAGGAACAAAAGATCCCTTTGCACTGACTGTTTTATTCAGATTAAACTGAAACTGCCTGAAAACATGAACATAATTCCTCACAAGCTTGTTATTCTGCCTAGTAACAAGATGACGGGTTATTTGATGATTGGTTTTTGAGGATTAACGTTGTAGACGTCGTACTTATCACCGGCCAATAACTATTAGAGATCAGAGAAGCTCCTGGAGGAAGATCTGCAGTGACACTGGAGTCAAATAGTTCATTACACTTTCATCTGGTCGTCTACGGAGAGCAAATCCCTGTGTGGTGTTGTGTGTGTGTGTGTGTGTGTGTGTGTGTGTGTGTGGTGTGTGTTCTGAAGCTCTACTCTAATCCATGTGGAATGATAACCCTCCCTGACATTATAAAGGTTAATTAGACATGAACTTTCCATTATAGACACTGAGAGCTCATCCTAATCCGTGAACACACACACACACACACAGACACACACAGACACACACACACACACACACACACACACACACACAGACACACACACACACACACACACACGCAGCGAGCATACTCGAGCTCAACAGGATGCAGCCTCTTCAGGACGGGTATCCTGACCTAACTCGGGCGGGCATGTTCGGTAGAGCTATGCAAATGACCCCGGTGATAACACCTTGGCCGGCTGTCATGGCAACGCGTCAAGTAGCAGGCGTGTGGCCGCTGGCACGGGACGGAGGAAGGAGGAAGGAGGAAGAGGAGGAGGAGGAGGAGGGAGGAGGAGGAGGAGGAGGAGGAGGAGGAGGTAGAAATAAAAAGAGAGAATGAGAGATGAGGGAGTGGAAGAGAACCGGTGATGAGAAATAAAAAGAGCAGAAGGTGATGGAGGAGAGAACCGAGAGGAGGAAGGTTCACGATCAGGTAAATAGGTCACTGGGTCTGTCGCTGTCTGTTTTATTCCTTGTTCCTCGTCTGTCTCTCAGGATCTCCTGCTGGGTTCGGATGTTCTCCAGGAGGTTCTCTGATACAGAAGCTCCACAGATCAACATTAGGCTTTAATCGAGCAGAGGTTCCTCTGAGGTCGCATCACAAAGTCACATCTACGCATGAACAATATTAGTGGTGTCATTAATATTGTGTTTTATTTTTTGAGGTGACCGTGCACAAAAATGTGGTGTTTGCAGCAACTAATTATGTTATTGTACACGAGTGCTGTTTTTGTGCTGATTTTACAAAGTGGATATATGTGTGTGTGTGTGTGTGTGTGTGTGTGTGTGTGTGTGTGTGTGTGTGTGTGTGTGTGTGTGTGTGTGTGTGTGTGTGTGTGTGTGTGTGTGTGTGTGTGTGTGTGTGTACTGAAACAGTAACAGGTAGTGGGTGCTTTGCGTCTTTGCTGTAGTCCTGTAACATGACAGGATTGACGGTGAATCAATTAACTGTAAATATACACAGTCTTCCCTCGTACACACACACACACACACACACACACACACACACACACACACACACACACACACACACACACTAACACACACATCGATGACGTGCGTCTCAGTGTGTGTGAGGAACAGTCTCTGTGTTTCCAGCAGGCGATCTGCCAGTGCTCTCAATGTCCTGGTCCAGAAACCCTTCTGCCGTCTGCCTTTCCTCATCCTCCTCATCCTCCTCATCCTCCTCATCCTCCTCTTCCTCCTCTTCCTCCTCTTCCTCCTCACTGCACTCCTTCCTCTTCTGCTCTTAATCTGGCATTCGTACTCTTAAGGCTAATTTACGCTCAACGTTAGACACGTACATTGAAACGGACGGAGCCTTCTGTTCCTTCACATCTTCTTAACGTTATAGACAGATATATAAGGGTAAGACGTAACGGAGCAGTACCACCAGAAATCGCCGGGGGGCAGTGTGGCCAATAGTTCAAGCAAGACGATCGAAGACACAAGGAATAAGTTTCAACAATAGCTGAACTTCTTTGAGGACAGACTTTGAAGTTGGTAAGGTCGCTGAACTTCACGGAGGACTCACACATACACATGTGGAGGCAGCTCCTCAAAAGTGAAGCCAAATCATCTTGATCACCCCCTAGTGGCTGCCTGCAGTATAGGCTTTAATAGATGGGACACGCACCAAACAAAACAAATGAAAGTACACAATAAATAACTATGTCCTAACATGGTTTCTGTCATTTTAAGTCGCTCTTATAACACAGATGTTTGTTCAGTAGCTTAAATTGGATAAAGAGGCTGAAACCAGCTGCCACCAGCTCCTCGGGATTTAGAGAACACTGCGAGGATGCTGGGAAAGAAAGAGGAGGAGAATCTGAGGGGGGGGGGGGGGGAAGGAGCTAAAGAGAGATAATGACACTTGGGAGAAATAAGCAGGGGTGGGGGGGCATTCAGGAGGAAGGGGGATGACTGGATAAAGAACAGTGACTAATATAACGGGAAGCAGATGGATGCTTCCCCTCAAACCATGACATCACCCTCTGCACGGCCCCCGTTGCCATGGCCACAGTCACATTATCCGTGTGACACCTTCACCCGAGCGCCATCCCTTCGCTCCGGGCTCCGAAACGTTCTCCCCGAACTGCGTCAGGCCCGTTTCATCTGAACCGAACCACAGGTGATCTGCTCTCTGATTACAGCGCCTGGTCTTTCTGCCCCGGGGGCCAACGAATGCACTTTGGAGATGGAGCCGGTCGTCGGCCCCCGAGTTGGGAAGCGTACGCTCGAGGGGTTGAGCTCCCGTTTTGCTGGTGTAGGTATCGAACAGTGATCTATAGCTGACACTCTGCCAGTGTTCTGCAAGCCGCGGCTCGTTCTGAGGCGGCCGCTGCTTAGTCAGTCCGTCTGACATTAAGCTAATTCCACAGCTACACGGTATTTGTGCACATTTGACGATTCTCTACGGCCTTTGACACAAAGTAGTACGACAGGAAGCTTTCTCTCAGCAGGGATCTTATTCAGCGCTGGGATTTATCACAGTGATTCCTGCTTCACTGGCTCCACACTTCACACAAAGATCGTTCTCAATATAACAAGATGAGCCTCGGGAACGAGCTATAAAAATGAGCTCAAAATCCTCACCATTGTACAGGAAACACCTTTTATCCCTGCGATTGAATGATTTTTATATTTTGGTCCCTTGCACATACTCGTTACTTTTCACAACGACCCAGAAACACGAGGCCCCCGGCCACTTGCTGTCGCGTCAAACACAGTTGAGCAATCAGCACCTTTATTCTCTTAATATTACAACTTTATCCTTGATATCTTTTCTTCAACATCGTCCTGGTGCACCTTCGTACCTTCATGCTGAGGACTGGTAGTTGATAAAATCACAGTTATTATAGGGAAAGAAAAAACAACAAGGTCTGCAGTCCTGAGTCCTGGTAAACTGCTGAACGAGGCAAACGCAGCAATTTACATTTGGAACCGAACCAGTCTCACTTTCTCTCCCTCGTAGTCTCGACTGAAATCCTCTTAATCTGTTTTAGTGCAAATTCTGAACCTGTTTGTTGTAACGTCGTGTTCTCTCGTCCTGTGTTGATGCTGCGGAGCGACTTACGATTTATTCCTCGTCATTAGTGAGTCGTCCTCAAACTCTTCTACAATCTACTGTCACTTTATATTCTTTGTGTGCAGAGCTTTTTATAAACAGTCTAACTGCATCCTACCTGGTTTATCTGCACTGGAGCCATTGTGCATCCATGATCAACCAGATTAGTTGTTTTTTTTGCACCAATTTTATAGTAAATGTTCACGTGTGTGTCTTATATATATATATAACTTTAAGTGATTTACTAAACTGCAGTTATGTATGGTCCACGTTTACAACTTTTCAAAAATAAAAGCTCTGTAATTCAGCTCGATGTAAAGCCCTTTAGCAGCAAAACAAATGTTGTGCTTTTACTTTGTAGACCAGTTGCTTAAGAGGAGGTGAATGTTACGCTGAGATTGAAATAGTCAAATGGGCCGGCTGCCAGTTTCCGACCACTACTGTGGTTCATCTGAGGACCTAGGAGAAGACACGATGAACTCGGCTGAACGTATATCACTTGTCCAAATTGCACAGAATTCGATACGGCAACTACTTAGGCCCTGAACTATACACGAGCCAAATGTGTGGACGACAAGATGGACGGTCCGTGAGATATATACTACAGCGTGTGTGTGTGTGTGTGTGTGTGTGTGTGTGTGTGTGTGTGTGTGTGTGTGTGTGTGTGTGTGTGTGTGTGTCTGTGTGTGCGTGTTTGAATGAGCCACAGACCAGAGCTCCCATCCTGTTCCTGTGAAGTGAGAATTAGAGCCAAGCGCAGCATTCTGCTCCATGGCTGCATCAGCAAAATACACAATATGTTGGCTCTCAGGGACTTCGCTGGCAGAACCCGCACCCCAAAGAATATCATCAGCTTCATTATACTCTGCTTCTTTGGCTAGAATATATCTCTCCACACAATAATTGGGGAAGAGGGGGAGAGAGAATTGCCGCAGGATGCAAAAGGACGAACCTGCAGTGTTGCAGTCGGCTCCTGATTCGTACTTCCAACGTTATCATCAGAATCAACTCAACCCAAACGAAACTATACCCATGAGCTGCGCCTGTGTATCCTGAAGTTTGTTTATTATGGTTTGGATAATTACATTTTGTGTGTGTGGGGGTTTTCTTTTTAGATACAAACTAGAACGAGTCCTTCAATTAGGCTCTTGAACTTTCACGTGTATTATTCCACCTACTGTGACCTTTTCAAACAAAGAAGAAACCCTGAAACCCTTAAAATCATATTTTGAAAAATGAAGCAAATAGTAATGTCACCAACACCTGCACACATCTGGCTTCTGTGTTCGTGACGTCCAACATGACTCACTGAGGGACAAACACAAAAAGGTACAACTGCTCTACTGGCAGAGGGAACGGAGTAGAGTCGCTTCTCCTTCAAATCCAAAGGGACCAGTTGAGTTCCTCGGGGGGGACCTCACATTGGAGGTATTCTGGGTGGAGGTTTTCTAGGGAGACCCCCCGGGGGTAGATCCAGAATTTACTGGAGGGACAACGCATCCCATCTGGCGTGGGAACACCCAACGGATCCTCCAGGAGGAGAAGGAGAGCATAGCTGGGTGGAGGGATGTCTGGAACGCCCTTTTGAACCGTCAGAGCTGCGGCTCGAGTATAACATGACTTTCTGAGCAAGCCAGCAGAATTTTCAGAATGGGCGTCTCATCAGTTAATGTTTCACTCTGCAGCTAACACTTCCTGCTTTCAGAGAAGCGCCCGCGGCCCGATACCCCGGCGCCCATACCGCGCCGTGGACCCGACTCTTATCGCTGGCTCGTAAAACAGTGCCGGAGGAGTCATCGGGTTTCTCTGGCAATGTCTGTCTCAACAGGAATGGTGAGCCGTGCGCGAGGGCAGCCAGATCCGCGCTCGCAAACTGCTGTGCACCGGGCATTCCAGCCGGGGATTACAGCCGGTGTAGAGTAACCTGTCTGACTCCACCCAGCACCACCCTCGGGACGACCAGGAAGCCCAGTCCACAGTGGAAGTAATGCGATGTCGCCTGAAACTATTACGAACAAGTTCAAAGTGTGGTTCAACAGTCGTAAAGACCTTAAATAACAAATTTGGGCCATTTTAAAAAATGGAAACAGGAGGAATTATAATAAATTAGTGCCTGGTGCCTATTATTGTAAAATAAATACAAACAACAAACTGTACTGGGGATATCTTGGGGCAACATTAATCCTACATTGTCCACAAATGACTCAAAACCACCGATGTCAAACCGGTGATGACGCTAAAGGATAAATCCTCTGGGAACCATGAATGTCTTTATATACAGGTGAGTGTACTTTCATGAATTTGAATTTCTTACACTGCACTTTGTCTCCATCAGATTCCCAGCGTGCTGAAGCTGAACCACTTCATATTGAAAGCATTGACAGTATTGACGTTGGAGAGGCTGTGGGTTGGAAACGACTGAACGTGGGCAGTCGTGTTACATAAGCAGCCGTCCGCTTCTCTCACTAAAACAGCAGAGAAACAAAGACGCACCTCCATCCAGCAGATGTGGAGGTTTTATTTCTGGGTTCACATCGTGTTGCGTTCAGGATTTTCGATTCATTAATCTCGATAATGAGCACAAACGGTCAATCTGTGGCAGATAAAATGACCTTTTATGAATCAAATTGCGGAGCCAAAAGCAGCAGATTCAAGTTGTTTGGTGATTTGACGCCGTGGACATCGCTGCGCTCTGCTGAGGTGTCTCTCAGAACACGTCCCCCTCCTCGGTTACGAGACTCAACCCGACGGGCTTTGAGTTACAAAGTAAAAATGTAAAACGCATTCCAGGGCTGCGTATGTTGGACGCACACCGATATGAGTTTGTCTTTCACCTCTGAGACCCGGGTTCAATCCGGCTCAGCGGATTCAACATGGATATCTCCACTTGATATTTAATGTGAAGCCGCACGACGTCCCTCCACCTGGTGACTAACTTCCTCCGCTCCGAACGGGCTCCCTCGCTTCCTCCCTCTCCCAGCGGGTCGGTGGTTGTCATAGCTACATCCGTTAACACACCTGCTAAGCTCCTGGGCCCCCCCCCCCTGTCTCCCACTCTCCCTCCCTTCCTCCCTTCTCTGTAATCGTCACAGACACGACATGTAATGACAGCTGAGGCAGAAATATGAAAGTATTCATAAAGTCAAATATAATAATGAAGAGTCTCAGTGAAGGATATTTTTAATTTGTGTCGACGCTGAAAATTCAAAATCTAAATGTTGCACAATAGTTTCAATGTTTGTGTATTATGAAGTTTAATGGAATAAAAAGGGTTAGGGTTTTCGGACTGGAGCTTTTTATTCACGGCATCCTGAACTTATTTCCTCCCGACAGCCGATTAACACCTTAATTCATAATCTCCTGATATTATTCCATACAGATTCTCTGTGTCCCAACCAACAGGTGGAGAGTGAGAGTGACGCTTCTCTCAAAGCGACAACAGGTTGCTGTTGTTTTTCACCTTCTCTTCTCCTGATCTCTTTTTAGATCCTTCCTACTTTGCTAATCTTTATTAATCGACCTTCCCTGAAACCCGAGCCCTCGCACTCCTTTTCCTTTTCACCGTCTTCTCTCCTCCTCTTTCCCTTTTCCTTCCTTTCCTCCCCAGACTGTCTCTTCTCCACAGGATCACAGCGACAACAACAGTCATCCCTCATCAGTCGAGGCGCCGTCTCAGTCGCGAGGTTCCAGCTCTGGTCTCTCTCTCTCTCTCTTTCTTTCTCTCTTTCTTTCTCTCTCTCTGGTCTCTCTCTCTTTCTCTCTCTCTTTCTCTCTCTCTACTTAATCATTACATTCCCTCTATTCCGTCCCCTCCTCACTTCGCTTCCCTTCTTCCTTCCCCCCCGTCTCTCTCCTCACTCTAATATTCTGGTCCTTTCTCTCGTCCCCTTCTTTCCTCTCTGCAGCACCGACTTAAATAATTCAATTACAAAAAGAATCATTAATCTCAGCGCTAATACGACGTCTCAAAAAGGACCTGGCAAGGATATTAAAAGACGAACTAAATCATGTAGACTCTGTTGTTGTCTTCTTTATCTGCTGGAAGAACCAAAAGCACCTGTTGCACAGTGTGTGGTTGTGTGTGTGTGTGTGTGTGTGTGTGTGTGTGTGTGTGTGTGTACAATTAAGAACAGCTGACTAGACGTGAATCTTAAGGTGCTTAGCCAGCAGCCTCTTTCACAGCAGTAAAGAACATACACACTGATGAATGAACGCACAACAACACACACTACAGGAGCGGACTTTACGATATCAGAGGAGAGTAACTTCACAAACTGGAAATTAAATTAACAAAGTGAGGTGGTCCATTAACCAAAATACAACTTCTTCCTATGAGCGTTAGCGAATGCGGTTGCCGCGCTGACTTAGCTCGACCTCTAAGTAAACGATGTTACACAACTTGTCTTGACCAAACAATAACTTGGCTACAGTACAGGAACACCCAGCTCTGGGATGTAGCCTCATCTGGCCAAAAGAATTGTGTAAGCACACACCCACACCTGGCTCGACGACAGGAAAGGCCCTCAGGTACACTCTAAGTGAGAAGTCCTGGAAATGGAACATGTAATAAACGGACCCTTGCACTGCAAATCAGCGTCTGTGTATCATTCATGAGAAATCGTCTACAACAACTTGTCAGTAGACGCAGCCCACCGAGGTGAGGACGACAGGACGTACACATTTGTTTCAGTGCGCTCTCTAAATTACAAGTGAAAGAGAAAACTTTAAGATCATTGAGCTTTGGAATCTTTGTCCCACGAGGACATTACGTCATGTATGATGTTTTAGTGTCATGTAGTGTTTGGTGTTGTGTTGTTTTGGTGACATAAACAAAGATGAAACACAGACACACACACACAAGACTCCACCCACTTAGCTCGAAGTCTTCGTCGAGCACAAGAAAAACAACATTTTAAACTCACCGAACGAGGAATTTACCGAATCACCATCACGACAAAAGGATGATTTCCCGTTGGCCAGGATCCATCACAGATGTAACTCAGAGCAGAACTGATGATGTCACTCTGCTGAAAAGTGTTGATTCATTTCCAGACATACAACTCTCTCTCTCCTGCACGTCTCCATCTTCTTCTTCCTCTCGTCTTCCTCTCTTCACTTCCACCTCCCCTCCTCCTTTAGCCCCTTTATGCTTTGTCATCTTTCACCTTCTCATCCTTTCATTTTCCTTTTCTCATCTCTCCCTCTTTCGTTTATAGCATCAACAGGCGCTTGATGTCCGATTCCACACATAGGACGAAGAAATCCAAATAGGTTTCTCGTCGACATCCTCACATTTCAAATAATACAAAATAAAAGCAACACGTACAGGAACATTAAAGAGTCCTCTGCACAGATACTGAGTCTGTGACCGAATCACCAGTAAACAGAGGCTGACGGCACCAACGAGCTTCTCCACCAACAAAACCACACATGCACAACTTCCAAAGGTGTAAAATGAACACATTAAAAAAAATCAAACCACACGTATGTTTGGAATTAATCATCTCTAACTTTTTAAAAGCCCAGATTTGTCTGTCTGATTGAATCTGGGCTGACACCGTGTTGTTTACAAACTCATCTCTCGTTTACCTTCTTTCCTTTCTTCTTGCGTTGAGAAGCCGACTTCCCCGTAGCCTTCTCCTTAACCTCCTCGCTCATCTCAGCAGCTGTGAGTGTGTGTGTGTGTGGTGTGTGTGTGTGTGTGTGTGTGTGTCCCAAACAGCTGTGTGTACAAGTCCAAAAAGGGGTTTTCTGTTTTTTTTAATCCAGCATGGATGAGCGGAGAGCGGCGGAGTGGCGGCCACTCTCAACGTGCTCAGCGACCGACTCGCTCCTCACACCCACTTTCACACACTCACACTCACAGTCCGTGAGGAGAGGAGCCAGAGGCTGCCCAGCTGGAGCGATGGAGAGACGCACATTCTCACTTTCTCTCCGTCATTGTGTATTTCAGACTCTCTCTCTCTCTCTCTCTCTCTCTCTCTCTCTCTCTCTCTCTCTCTCTTCTCCTCTCTCTCGCTCTTCTCTTCTCTCTCTCTCCTGCTTCTCTCCTCTCTCTCTCTCTCTCTCTCTCTCTCTCTCTCTCTCTCTCTCTCTCTCTCTCTCTCTCTCTCTCTCTCTCTCTCACACACACACACAGACACACACGTACCTGGCTGTGGTTTCCTCCCACACACTCAACAAGTGAGAGCGGAGCAGCAACAAGCGACGGGGGCTTGAATATTAATAACAATCAATACCATCTTAATGGCAGTGTGTCTGTGTGTGTGTGTGTGTGTGTGTGTAACTGTAGGCTAATACAACAGCTTTCTAATAAGGGAGGCGACAGTGCTTATTCGTCAGGGGGGACGAGAATGGAGCGATGGCTTTCTATTGGTCAAGCTGCCCCCTCCACCACCACCACCACCACCACCTCCACCTCCACCTCTCCCTGATCAATAACAAAGACAGAAAAACCTCTGGTCTCAGATTACTGTGGATTATTGCTGTGTGAGTGTGTATCGTCCACTGAGGATTGTTTCTGTTACACACACCAAACTGAAATAAGCTTTACCAGAGTATAATGATATCAGTGTGAAATCAAAGTGCAGAATAACGTGCTGTGTCACTCGGGGCTTCTGCAGTCGAGGTCGGTCGCTGCTCTGTGTCTGTTTTTGCGGAGAGAGACGAGCTTTCAAGTTTTGCTCCGACACTTCCTAACTGTACCGGAGAGCTCGCGCTGACATCTGGTGGCCACCGCCTGCTACGACAACAACAACCTCAAATCCCCCAACAGGATGAAACAGAATGAGAGTTGAGATCTTTAATATTAGCACAAATTGAAATTAGCACAGAATGAAAAATATCTGCTACAAGTAAAAATGCTGCAGGCAAATGTTTCTTGATATAAAAGCAGGAATATCAGCAGCAGAATCTACATTATAAGTGTTATAATTATCTCTCTCTATCTATTATCTATATGTATTAATTTTTCTAACTGATGCATTCATGTGAAAGAAGCATTTCGAAATTTTAAGTTAAGCTACATTTAAACAATTAATAAATCAATACTAGACAATTTATGAGATGATAAATATGTACAAGAAATAAACATTTTCAAGTACTATATATTCTTATTTACATCCCTCATATCGGCCCCTAAAAATCCATATTGTCGGGCTCTATAGTTAAACAATATATAATTTTACGAGCTGCTCTCAGCTTGTGTCTCATCACCAGACACTGAACTGTCGTCTGCTTCCACCCACGTCCGTCCCCGTCTCTCTGTCCAGCCCCGTCTCTCTGATACGTCTCGTCATTGCTCAGGCTGCATTCAATACGACAGCCCGAAACAAAAACACACACAAACACACACACACACACACACAGACACACACACACACACACACAGAGAGTAATGTGCCTCTGAACGGATGCGTCCATGCACCCGGAGGTAACACAATACTTCTACTGCTCGTGTTCTCGGCCATTAAAGGCCTATCAGGGAGTGGCTCTCTAGCTCCACAGTAAGTGCTCCATAACTGTGAATGATAATAGGCTCAGTGAGCCGATGGTTTCAGGAGAGACGCGCTGGGAACGGCCAGTGGGTCGCTAATGGGACAGTGTAGGGAGACACAGCACATGAAGGTAGGTATTTAAAATGATTGTGGATAATTTCAGTGTTTTCAGTTGTGGTTTATTTCGCAGAGCGAGAGGAGAAGGAGGAGGAGAAGGAGAAGGAGAAGGAGAAGGAGAAGGAGAAGAAGAAGGAGAAGGAGAAGGAGAAGAAGAAGAAGAAGAAGAAGACGAAGAAGAAGAAGAAGAAGAAGAACGCCCGTCTATATTTAGCTCCGTGTTTACACTGGGAGGTTTGTATGTGACATTCCTCAACGCAGCGACGACTATCACAGACGGACACAACGCTGATGTCTGGGAGGTTTTTTGTCACAAAGTGTGTGAATCAATTGGCAGATGAGAGAGTGTGTGTGTGTGTGTGTGTGTGTGTGTGTGTGTGTGTGTGTGTGTGTGTGTGTGTGTGTGTGTGTGTGTGTGTGTGTGTGTGTGTGTGTGTGTCTCTCTTTCCAGAGCTTTCAACTACACTTCAGTGGATCGAGTTTTCGTGAGCCGCTTTCAGTCCTGCACTGAAAATCTCCTGAAATTATCCAGTAGGGGCCGAACGTGAGAATTTCCAGAACTCTAGCTGAGACTGACACGTGATTGGTCGAGCACTTTGTGGTCCTGATGCATCACAACATGCAGAATAACCTCACAACTATTCAACAATGAATTCAAACAGCCTCTGTTCCACTGGGCCTGTGCCTGCTTGTCTGAGTCGGCGTTATCTACGTCAAACACTCACATTATCACCGCTGGTAGAAAAACAAACTGATAAAGGAGATAAAGGCCCGAACGGGTGCAAACGTTGTGCCAGAGCAACACCGAGGGTTTGATTCCCACCAATGTTAAAGTCTGAAACTGACGATCTCAAGTCTGACACCCTTTTTTTGGGGAGAGATTAAAAAAACGTATCTGCGTGAATGGGTTTTATGAATACTCATCGGAATGTGTGTGTGTGTGTGTGTGTGTGTGTGTGTGGTGTGTGTGTGTGTGTGTGTGTGTGTGTTAGCTGTAACTGGCCGTGGGTTCGTAGTGACAGAGACGCTGATGTGAGCTAAAGAGCTGTAACTGCAGGGGAACAGTTTCCTGTGACGCTGACCCACGTCTCTGTGATGCTCTTCGTGTAATTACGGTTTCAAACCTGAGAACTTAAACCCTCCGCACTCTTTGTTCTCCCATTTCCCCCAACACGCCTTGTTCAGCACAGGTGTGAACGTGTTGCATGCAGCCGTGGGTTAGAAATTATAAATTACATATTCTCGATTTGTTGTTCAGCTCATATCCAGAGCTGAATTTGTACGTGCGGTGCATTTGCTCCAGATGAGTTTTCAGGTTTGCAGTTAGTTTAAATGTTGTTCTTCAGAGACAGTCCAGACCTTGAATGTCCAAATATTTATTAACAAAGAAATGGAAATGTCTTTAATTCAACTATCAGTGATCGTCTCGGCTTATTAATGAGATCTTTGGATGGAGTCGTCATAATCGGCCAGCCAGGAGAAAATGAGTCTCGGTTCATACTCGGTTGCCAAGGCATTGCCATGGCAAAGGACGAATCCCCATGGGAACAACCATAACGTTGCATGATGACAACACCGTAAACTGGGAGAGCTGTGTTGGACGAGCCAGTCGGGGCTTTGGGAACGGAAGCTGCACATGTCTCAGTCTCACACTCACCCCCGAGAGTTTCACCCACTTTCTTAAAGAGTCGCGAATCCCTCCGGTGGAAACAGATGCTCTGGAATAACAAGAGCACTCGTACTTGCAGGAGACGAGTAACGAAGACATGGATTTTTACATTTTGGACATAATTGCATTTAAATGTCGTTATAAATGTCGTTAGAACCAATGTGAATTCATGAGCTGTTTAATGGGAAAATCGACCATTTGATCTGGAGATTACGTGTTCTACGTCTTTTAACCGACCAATCACAGAGTCAACGAACACTTGTAAAGTGAAAGAGTCTCATTTACACAGAAGAGGAGATGGAGGAATCCCCCCCCCCCCCCCCTCCACACACACACACACACACACACACACACACACACACACACGACCACTGAGAAAGAGCAGACACACAAACACCATTTACAAAAGAGACAGACTTTCCATCCTCTCCTGATTTACAATCCATCTTTGTTTCGGGACCGGCGCGCTCGCACAATGCTAACGGCTGAGAAAAGGACACGGTTCCACGCCTAAAATGGTCTCATCGCCAAACCCCCCCCCCCGCCGCCGCCGCCCGCCGTCCATCAGCTGCAGGGTGACACAACCAGAGCTGGAAAGTTGGATTGTGACTCGCTTTCTACCAGCGAGCGTCTTTCCCTGCCCCCACTTCAGCTCTTACACACATCCAACCCCAGGTTAGCATCTTTATCCTCGAAGCCGGGTTGTTATTGTTATTTAGGATCTTCTTCTGCTGCGGACACAGAAACATAAGATGCTCTCGTTGTCTTTGTGGCTGAGTATTATTCATTGGTGCCTCTGAAGCTGTTTTCAATAGGAGATGTGATGCTTTCTCTGTTTCTTTTGTTATAAAAGTGTTAAGAGAATAAAAAAGCCCAAAGTCTGGAGCTTCTGCCTCTGGTCTTCGTCGTGGAGGGTGACTACGTTACATCTCACATCACTACCGGTCCGGTTCCTCGATGGCGACTCGCACTGAGGAAACCATTCACACGAACGCTGAGCCACAGTCGTCCCAGGAACGAGGGTCAGCTGATGCTCTGTGACTCATTGAAATGGAACAAGCGCAGAAAACACAACCCTAGACTGTACGACGCACGAGTGCCAGCCGGTGCACTGACCCCGGACCCGAGTCATTACTGCTCACACACTGGAACTCATTCATTCACCGCTCCTTTCAGCGGGCAGATGTTCAGGCAGATGCAGATGTTTTGTCAAGTCACTGCACTGCTAACCCACAGAGTCACTTTCAATTCGTTCTGACCCGAGAATCCAAACGACCCTGAAGCTAAGAATGAATAATCGAGCAGCAGGAGGTTTTTTTTAAACATTTCACTGGTTCCAGCTTCTTTCATTGAGGGATTCACTGGTTTGATTTTGTTTTGTATGATAACATAACGACTATTTGGGGTTTTGGAACGTTGCTTAGAGAAAAACATGTAGCACACAAATTAGCTTTTTTGAGGCTAATAGGCTAATTGGCTACTTGCACATGATTCTTGCCGCTCTGGGTTCGTTCCCTCGCGGTCGAACGCACTTATTGTTTGATGCTCCGGATTAAAAGCGTCAGCTGAATGTGATGTGATGAAATGTGATGCACCTGTTGTCCGGGGTCCGATGGCATCGGCCACACAACAGCTCGTCTCTTCTGCACAAACAAACACTGATTCATCCGGCACCACCGCCGAGGTCATGTTAGCTCATGTCACCACAATACTCTGCACTGAAGGCCAGTGAATCAGTAAGCTCACCCCCCCCCCCCCCCCCCCCCCCCCCCCCCGGCTGCAGCTCGCTGACTCAGCTCAACTGGACTTTTCTCATTACAATGAAAAGGCAAAATCCATAACCTGACTAAGCAAAAACCCGTCAGTGGTCACCTGAGCTGTTTGTTACTCTTCCTCCGGTCACTGAGCTGGACGGGTGTGATCGTTGCAAAGTGATGCATCAGACCAACGATCGTAACTCAGGATTCCTCTGGACTGGACCCGACGGTTCTTGTTCTCCACTCTGTCTGTGCTCATCCTGTATTTAACGAGGACGCTCCTGCGGTGGCGCGGCACACGGAGGCCGGACACATCAACGCCGGCGTCAGCTCTTCTGTGTTTTGGTTACTGATTAATCAGCATTTATAAAGACAACGCAGACGTGTGTCTTTATCTTCAGCTTTCACATCCCAATCATAACAATTACATTTTACAACCCTGTCAAACCAGCTGCACCTGCACACGCACGGCTCCGCAGGCGCCACTGCAGCGTCCAATTACGTTCTGCCAGGACGTGGGTGGAGTCTCGCTGATGTTTGCTCTGCCACAATAAACCTCCTGCCCCGTGTGTTGACACCAGCCACTTACTACCACTGACACTGAAACCACCTGCGCTCTTCCCATTACAAGCTGTGGTAAACCATTAATGGACAGATGGGGAGGGGCCACGGAGACAGATGAGGCCAAGATCAACAGACAACACAGCTAAAGGACACACGGGCGGTGTTCATGAAACACTTTCACATGTGCAAAAGATTGAGAACAGATTTCAACACGATGGAAACCACAGGAAACTGGGAATCAAGTCAAACCGTTACGTCCTGTTAGAAAAGTCAAACACTTTGATTTGTGTGTGAGCTCAGGTGGAGACATCGGCGTCCAGCATCGTACATCATTTTAAGTTGGACGTAGAAATGGAAATTGTTATTAAAAAAGCCCTCCATCACATTTCAACAATATGTAACTTTGGCCTCTATGGGTCTCACAATTGAAAAATACCTAGTTTGATGACATCGTGAATCAGCGCGGGATCATGGGAATTTCAGGAAATAGCAATTTTCATTGTTATATTCATTCATTACAATTAATGGGGGGGAAATGGCAGCCAATAATCTATAAGTACAGTTTGTGTGTGTTACAGTAATTCAAGTGAAGACAGATGTGTCCAGTGTAATTTCATAAGTCACATCTGCAAATGATAATTGTGGATTGATCGACTCTCAAAATTGTCGCTCATCATTCAATCAGCTGATTATGACTGGAAACAACCACACGACCTGTTTATGACAAGTTAAAGCAGATTTGAATGTTTGGATATAGATTTCTCTCTACACATTTCACACCATACAGAAATGAATGGAAACCAATGACAGCCTGAAAGAATATGAGAAATACATCATCTATAAATGTATAATATCAATTATAAATAACCACAAACGAGATTTGTATTTGAGACTAAAACCAGGCTGATGAAGAAACACATTGGTGAGGTCACTGTCCAAGTTGATGTACAACCTTTCACAGCTAGTGGTTTATTAATAAAGTTATTATGGGCTAGTTGTGAAGTCGATGTTTTCCTTTCAGTGAAAGCTTCGACATGAGAACAGATGATTGTCCACAAACTGAAACATTAACCAACACGTGTCTTTTCCACAGTTTCTCTCCAGAAAGAGAAACGAAAGTTCAGGGAACGAAGCAGCCGCAGCTCCGCGTCTCTGCTCCACAGCTTCTGGGAACAGAGAAACAACCCCGCACACGAACCCCGCACACGAACCCGCACACGAACCCGCACACGACCCCGCACTGGGCTGAAGGCTCCGGCCGCAGGAAGTCACAGAAAAGTCCGCTCACCTGTTCTGCTCGGTCACCTGCGGAGGAGGAGGAGGAGGAGGAAGCCATGTTGTTGTCGGAGGAGTCCTCAGGTGAGTCCGGATCCGATCAGCGAGGCTCGATCCCGGCGGAGAGACGAGCCCGAGGCGGAGACATGTGCCCACAGCTCCGCGGCCCCGCAGCTCCCGCAGTTCCCGCACTCAGCGGCCGAAGAGACCCGTTGTTCCCGGGAGGAAGGTCCAGGTGGAGCGGAGCAGGTTCCAGCCGCAGCTCCCGGAGCTAGAGTGGAGGGAGGAATCACCAGGGGGCGCTATACCCCCTCTGTCGCTCCCTTTGTGTACAGTTATATACAGTGTGTACAGTTATATACACTGTTATACGCAGTCTATGGTCGTTCCCCAGTGTTTGTATTTATTAATATAGATAATGTGGCATATTATATCCCTGAGTGTATACAGTTATATAGTTATATACAGTTATATAGTTATATACAGTTATATAGAGTCTATGGTCGTTCCCCAGTGTCACTCAGTGTTTGTATTAATAAAACAATGTGGTATATTATATAACTGAGTGTATACAGTTATATACAGTATATACTGTATAGACTGTGGGGGGGACCCAGGTCAAATATATCGTTTTTTTAAATTTAAAACTATAAATCTTTATCAATCAAAATGAAAAACTCAAAATACAGAGAAATGACTAAGTACCTCCAAATAATGAATTCTTCTCTAAATCATGACCATTTAAAAAAATGACCTAGTACCTAAAATAAGATTTTTAAATTGATGATTTTCTATCAAAAGCATTGACTTGTCAAAATGAGAAACATTCTCAAAACCCTTTTCCTAGTAAAGACTCAATATCTCAAGATTATGGGAAACATTCTCAAAATAATGACTAACATAACTACATTTTTTAATTTTTGACTAAATGTGTCAAAAATTAATTTCTCAAAAATATGGGGAACTTATTTATAATCCTGTAATTATGAGGTGAAACATCTTGAAACTCCTCATTTTTCCAGGTAATACGGTAACAGGTGTAATGCCTTCTCTGAAACGCACGGGGGCAGTGTTGACTCAGTTGTTGCACTGATTTCTGTTCTGATTTAGACCAAATATGATTCTTCTTCCAAACACGTTCAGCTCAAGTTACAAATCTCACTCACTGAAAATAGTTTTCCTTGTCATTGTGTTGTTTGTGTTTATTGTGGAGGACGTACAGTAGATTGCACTAATGTTGCATCACATTGCGTTACACACAAATGTTATTTAACACAACCTCACACTGGAAATATTGCTGGAACACTTGTCTCAGCTATATTTACAAGTATTCACCCATTTATGACTCACTCCATATTTTTTTGGGTTCTTATGCACTCTACGGAGTTTTCATACTTTATTGCAGTGTATTTATTTTGGAAACAATTATCACTGTACATTTATGAAGTGCTTTCTCGGTATCTGTGGAGCGGACGTGATGCAGCCAGCAGACGTCGGTCCAGCTCGGGCCCAGACGGCTTCGGGGGGAAGATGAGTTTAACAGAACCTCACTGTCTCAGGTGACTCACGCCTCGGCAATGTCTGTGGCAGCGAGAAGCCCAAACACAGCGGATCCGTCTTGTTATTTACTCGACATTTAGGAAGGAGGACGGCACAGGAGGCGAATTCAAATCACGAGACTTCAGGGGGGAAATAAAAAGAAGAGAGATCGACCAGAGCAGGTTGAGTTTATTGGAGGTCGGCGTACAGTTTGTCGATCTGTGGCTGGAAGAGAAGTTTGAGCTCGTTCCTCTTGGCCTTGAGGGTCGGGGTCACAGGCCGTTCTCGATGGAGAACTGCTCTGGATGGAGGTAGACGTCTTTCACCTGCGTCGGGGAGGAAGAGGAGGAAGAGGAGGAAGAGGAGGAAGAGGAGGAGGAGAGCAAAGGTCACGCGTTGAAGAGAGAAAGATGCTGAATTCTGGTTTAAAAGGCTTCAGGAGCGACTACGTTTACGTGGAGCCTGATATTCTCACTATTGACCTTAAGACGTTTAGATCATGATGTTTACATGAGTTGCAAATAAAATATTCCATTAATATTCCTGTTTACATCTCACAAGAGCAAAGCCTGATTCTGCATGAAACGTAACTTTCCAAATAGATACACAGATCTAGGACTGGGCCTTCGTGACCATCAGATCAGAATTTCAACTGCTCATTTTGACCACTAGAGGGGGAACTGAGCCAGGTTGAGAGAAGTCTGTAGCACCAGAAGAAAAAAAAAGTCTGCTCAAAAAGTTAAATGACCTAAAGTTTCAGTTTACCCAACAACAACAACAACACCCGTTTCATTTTGGGAGTTGGTAAAGAAGCTGTTACCTGCTCAAAGGACTTGAGACCTGCTTCCTTGCCCAGTCTGGTCATGTCTGAAAGAATTGCCTTCTTGATTTCCTGTGAACAGAAGATTCAGTGTTTAAATCTTCCCAATAAATTATTCTCAAGCTTAGGAAATGATACAGATCCAATTTTTAACAGTCCACCAGGTTGCAGACGTTGAGTCATGAAGGATTTCTACTTTCATTGGCTTCTTTTAGTTTTCTACAGATATTCCTGGGTAGAAAAGTCAAACTGAAACTGATCATTAGTCAGTTTGTTTTATGATTAATAAACTATAGATACCACGCCTGAGGTTGTACGCCTCCACCAACCAGTGCAGCTTCAGTCGACATCATGGTGCATGAGGACACTGGCCTTGACCTTTGACCTCCACAATCTAATCAGTTCATCTTCAAGGAAATTTCTTGAAAGTGTGGTTCTACACACAGGGCGTCGGACAAGAAGGAAATATTACCGTGCGTTTGCAGAGTTCTTCCACGGAGCCGGTGCAGCCCAGAGTTTTGCCCAAATCGGGAGGACGTCGGGATCAGGGACCACGATGGCGACCAGGCAGGACTTCAGACAGAGAACAAACAGTTTTATTATGGAATCGAGGGAGAGAGAGAGCGAGAGTGTAGCTGAGGACAAAGGTTGAACTGTTTACCTGTAGGCTGTCTCCGTGCACAAACACCTGGGCCACAGGTCCACTGCGTCCGTACACATTCTCAATCCTCTCCGGGGCGATGTACTCGCCCTGAGCCAGCTTGAAGATGTTCTTCTTCCGGTCAATAATCTTCAGAACTCCACTCTGTCATGAAACGGGCAAATTAAGGAAGATTACTTAAATATAATATGTATAATTCTTCATTTAAAGGTCTAATTTTAAAATGGCTTTTCTTACCGGAAGCCATTTCCCAATGTCTCCAGTGTGGAGCCAGCCGTGCTCATCCAAGGCCTCGGCAGTTTTCTCTGGATCTTTCAAGTATCCTCTGAACACATTTAAACCTTTGATACAGACCTGGAAATAAAGAAAATAGAAGTGAGGTGAGGTGAAATCATTTTTTGGACTTAATAATAATATTATTTAGAGAAAACGTACCTCCCCTTCACCGTTTGAGGCGAAATAGTTCATTTCTTCAACATCCACCAACTTCACGATGTTACAGGGCAGCGGGGCCCCGACGTGGCCTGTGGACGAGGGAGTTTGGTCACGATGCAACACACGGATAACAAAACCATAATGTGATTTCTTTACATACGTGAAGCAAAATTAATCGTCTGTGTTGAAGCATTTATATAAAAACAAGTGATTTATAGAAGAAGTCCGGTTCATATTGAATCAAACAGTCGTGGGTTGAACCCAAGTCGCCTCTGTACCTGAGGTGGCGTCCCCCGGCATGGTGAAGGTGCAGCCGGCCGTGCACTCTGTCTGACCGTACGCCTCGAAGATCTGAGGGGCCAATCAGAGCGGAGAGAGAAGCGTGTGGACTGAATTAAGCTTTTTTTGGAATATTTCGTTTTGGGGCCTTTCAGCTTTATTGACAGGACAGTTGAAGCATGAGATGAGGAGCGGGAATCGGGGGGAAGACAAACAGTTGAAGGGCGGATCACAACCGAACCCGCGGCCACTGCCGGAGGAATCGAACCTCCGAATGAAGATGTTAACAGCAGATTACCAGCAGCTCGGTTCCCTCACCTGACAGCCCAGCGCAGCCCTGAGGAAGTTGAGGACAGAGGGAGATATGGGAGCTGCTCCCGTCACCATCACCCGCACACGTCCACCCAGAGACTCCTGCAGTCAAAGTCAAGCACATTTACTTTTCAGGGAATTTGTGTGCTTTTGTTGTTGCGTGTTGTGCGTTTGTGTGGACGGAAGCCGAACCTGGACTTTGTGGAAGATCAGCTTGTCCCAGATGGTGTTTTTCCTGATGATTCCCTCCTTGACTTCAGCGTATTTCCGTTCCACCGCAAAGTTCAGGAGCCATTTCTTGAAGGTCGTCGCGGCGCCGCTCTGGACCTGGTTACCAAACAGGGAAATTGTTGCATTTGAAATCAAATAAAAAAGCACAGAGCACACGAGAGGAACGAGGCGGCTGTGGTTTCCACCAACCTTGTCATAGACACGGTTGAGAAGACGAGGAACTACGGGGAAAATGGTCGGCTTCAGGGTTTTCATGTCGTCCGGCAGCAGTCGGATGTCCCCCTGGAAGAAGCCCACCCTCGCCCCTGAACCGTAAATCACCGTCTGCACAACTCTCTCAAACATGTGAGCTAGAGGCAGGAACGAGATGCTGACATCCTTCGTGTTTGGAGCTACTGACGACTGTGGGAAACAGAAGATCCAGTTACCTCGAGAAACACACACTCAACGAGACAGGACTCATAACTCCACTTTCATCAGGTACCTGAAAGCTTGCAAGGACACCTGCAGCATTAGAGACCACGTTCTCGTGGGTCAACATGGCTCCTTTAGGGTTTCCTGAGAACGACATAGAAATATAAGGTTTAAATTAATACACCAGAAACGTGTAAAAGAAGTCATTTAAGTGATATAACAAAATTCACCTGTGGTGCCACTGGTGAAGCAAACAATACTCAGGTCCTCTGGCTTCGGAGGCTGTGTGGACATGGCAGCAAATTTGAAAATCCAGTTTGTGCAATTAAAAAAAACAAATAAACAAAACATGAAAATCAACTTACAATTGGATTTTGACGATTAAGTTCCCCCAGATCCTGAGGAACAAAAGAAAAAAAGGTTTGTGCTTCTTCTCCATAGCAACAGTTTCTCATTCTTAAAAATAAACCCGTGTCCTTTTGTGTTCAGCTATGGATTTGTCTCTCTCTCTTTATTCAACAGTATTGGTCTTTCAGTATTTCTAACCCTTTTGAACATGAACTCATTGACCCTTTACCTCCACATCCCTCATGGAAACAATGTCCACCCCACACGTGGTCCCTCTCTGCACCAGCTCGGAGTTGAAATCGTCCATGACAACGATGGTCTTGAGAACCGGGCTCAGACCTTCCTCCCGGTTCTGCAGCAGCGTTTCCACTTTGCTCAGAGTGTCACAAATCACAGTGGAGATCTCGGCTGAAAGAAGGAAAAAGGTCGAGGTCGTAGTGTTTGTTAAGATTCAGAGTAAAAGAAAACAGCATTTATAAAAAGCAAGACTGGATTTAAATCTTCTAATGAATTGTCCAGATATTGAAAAGCAAAATGAAAGCACAGATTGAAGGAGGGGGTGGGGGGGGGGGTGTGATGAAGAGGAGAAGAGATAAGCGCACACTTGATAAAAAAAATCCCTCCGGGGACCGGCGAGTTACTAGACTCAGGTCCAACTCTTGTCATTAGCAGCATTAGCAGCGTGCAGAGAGAAGCTCCAATTACCTCGGTCGATAATGAACACGAGGGCCTCAGGACCCAGGGTGTCGTACAGGGGGACCACTACCATGGAGTACGTGTAACAAGCCAGTTCACCAATAATCCACTGCCAGGGACACACAGCGAAGTTAGGACACGTCAAAGAAAATGATCTCTTCACGTGGTAAAATGAAGACGTCACTTACTTCAGGTCTGTTCTGAGCGAAGATGCCGATGAAGGTGTCCGCGTTCGGCTTCAGGCCTCGGTGAAGCAGCCCCGACCCCAGGTGCTCCGCTCGCTCCGACACCTTCACCCAGGAAAACACACACGTCAGCTGAAAGTCACAGCAGCTCATTGTCACCACGTTCTCCTTCTTCTTTCTCTCCGGGGATTTACCTGCTTGTACTTCAGCCACTGGTACGGCAGTCCAGGCTTCCTGCTGCCCAGGCACGGCCCGTTACCTGCAGGCGAGACGCAGGGCCCACATCAAACTACACCTTCTGCTTCAGAGGACTTTAATACTTTGACGAGCTCTAATTTCTTTATGCAGTTTGTTTTGTGCGAATGTGTCGTCATGATTTAGATGTTTCGATTTATCGTGAGCAGGCTGTCAATATTTTGACATGTTTCCATGTTTCCAAAGCAAGAGAGTAATTTACCACCTTATATAAAGTTTGTTTACTCTGTACACAAAACTCACCTGAAACTCTCAGCCCCCTCTGAAACACCTCGTACAGCGTCTTGGCGTCGTCGTCGCAGTACGACACCAGGTTGTTGGTCCCTTCGAGCAAAGCCGTCTTTCTCGCTCCATCCTGAGGACGTCAGGAGAAGCACACGCAGAAATACGATCGTTGTATTTAGTTTGATCGATGTTAAATATGAACTATTTGATCATACCACAGCTCTTCACCTTGATCCCCAGGGTTTGGTGTTTGAGGTCGGCGCGGACTCGGAGGGAAGGGCCGCGAGTGGAGGTAAAACAAGGTGGCGGCTCCGAGGGCGAGCAGGGTGAAGACGGCCGAGGTCGGGAGAGGAGAGAACAGCGCCTGGAACAGGAAGTCCATGGTGCCAAGTCTGCAGGGACGCACAGAAACAGTCAATTAAGATTCACCGACAGATTCAGTCCTCTTATGCAACTCGGAGCGCTTCCATCTCCGGGGTCACGGCTGAGGTCGTCTCCACAATAACTGAGGTCGAAGTCGACGCGGCTTGTGCAACATGGAGCTGATTCTTAATCGCACCAAGATAGAGTCGCACCAATAAACGTGTAAACACAACAATAGGTCCACGCGCGCAGCGACAGAAGCCCCAATGAGGCCAGAGTATTAATATTCATGAGCAACAGGTGATGCTAGTGAGTCTGCACATTGTTTTCTTGATCTCAACACATTAGGTCATAATAGTAAAATATAAACTTAAGGAAATAGGAATAATACTTTTGCGGCAATTAATAGCATTTAAATTAGATTTGAATCATTAAACAGAGCTGCTGGTGGAACTCTCTTCTACCTGCCGAGGCTTTGACAGAAATATTTGAACTCTGAAGAATCCCACAGTTTGAAAGAATTGATCCTGACGATACGATTTGAAGTGTCCGGTTTCCTACCTGCAGCTTGTGGTCAGCTCCCAGTCGACAGGCGGGCGAGAGGTGTTGTGTTCGGATCCTCCTCCGCTGCTCTGAGGTGAGACGCACAAGGAAAACCCATAAAAACACTGATTAGAGGGAAAGGAACCTTTGAACCTGCGATCCACCATCACTTCCACTGATACAAGAAAGAAAGAAAAGCAGATCCTGGGTCATGTGTCATCGTATTGAAAGTGTAATTTGTGCAAATTACCTTTAAGATTTATCTCTGGATTAATTTCAGAGCAGATAAAGTTTAGAATGTGTCCGAGGCCGAGATGCCGCAGCTGATGAAAGGTCAACGTTCTTATCGGCTGGTGATCAAGTTCAAAGGCTTCACGTTTAAAAAGTGGATGAACGGGAAAATGTCCAAACTCAATTATGTTTCTGCAAAATGTTTGAAGTTTGCACACAAGACGAGTTTCAGTGAGTTGGAAATTCAACTGCTGCAAAAAGCTGGAAATGATTTGACCATTATTTGGACTTGATCTCTGAATAAATGAAAACCGTGACCTCTGATGAACCATAACCTTTTTAGGAATTCAGCTTTTTATGTTAAAGAAAAATTCTGGTTATGTTTTTAATACATACAGGTGATCAAATATTGAATCTTTAGTCTCACTTTAGGATGTGTAAAACCTTCCCGAAGTTAAAGATTAACTTGTTTTTTAAAATCTAATCATCTCTGACAACTTGAGGTGAATGACATTTCTCCTCTCTGAGTTTTATATATTCGCACGGACACAAATCTGAGCGTCAACATGTTTTCATGTGTGAATGATTGAAACCAGCAGGACGTGCGGTGAAGGTAAAGGTTCATTAGGAGAAGCTTTGAGACGTGACCTGGTGGGATTAGCTCAGGTGGGGCCCGGCTGAGCACAGATCCCCCGGGACCAGGCAGCTGAACGCAGCAACACCACTAATGTCGACTGTGCCCGCCGGTCGCCATTAGCACCTGAGAGTGCTCGGAGGTGTGAGGAGCTTCTGTGCACGGAGCAAGGCCCGGCCTGCCTCGTGTGCTCCTGCAGCAGTTAACACCTGCAGGAGATCCTCAGCATGTTCAGCATGTTCTGTATTGATTGAAGGTTCAACCCGTCTCCAACCTGAGGGTTCGAGTCAGGTCATCGGATCAGATGATTCAAACCTGCAGAGGCTCACCTGCATGTCGGCTTTACAATGTATTCTTTAAATCAGTCGTGTCGCTCTGCCTCTTCCTCCTCCTCCTCCTCCTCCTCCTCCTCCTCCTCCTCTGCAGAGGTGATGTTAAAACACCACGATGAACTTTGACCCTGGATTTATGAGCCATAACTGTGGTGATACAGAACCTTTGATATTTACTGATAATACTTGATAACATCTGATCAAGAACAAAATCTGCAAATAAAAATGACAAGATTAAACAGGTGTATATATGTATTTCTTTAGGACTATAGACACAAGCTGAAGCTTAAATTATTATAAATGATTACATATATATATATAAGTATAAAAAGTTAGCGTATATACAGTGTGTGCAATAGTCCCAACCCAAAGCTTAATTTATAAATATAATAAAAATTATCAATATTATTAAATTGAAAGTATATATAAGTGTATGATATATTTTATATATATATATATATATTGAAAATACATTATTACAGTAAAAAATACATACATACAGCCTGTGTTATATAAACGACCCAAAGCTTAAGTTATACATTTAGTGAATTAAAAATCGGCATTTATGTATAAAATTCGATAAATAATCTAATTATATATATATATAAAAAAGTATATAAAAAGTTAGCATATATAGAGCATGTGTAGGGTTTGCATCGATTTAATTTTAACATCTTCACACAGTTTGAGTGACGAGTCATCAAACACAGATCAGATTGAATATTAACTTTTAGGTAAAATACAGAACCGATGCTGATACTGAAGATTTGACATCATATTAAACTGACGTGAGTTTGAACTCTGAGAAACTGAGATGAACATTTGTCATTTTCTTGACTAAAGTAATAATTCAAAGATTTTTATTGTTGCAGCTCTAATACAAATTAATTCTCGCCTTAATGAATGAATAAGATCAACGTTTTGGGGGAAGGTCGTCGCCGGGTGTTCTGAGGACATCTCTGTTAAAGATGGAGTCCCAAAGGAAGAAGGGAAAGATGAGTTGATGCCTCCAGGAACCTCCCACTCGCCTCCACATATTTACATGATCTCCTCCCTGACCGACGGTCCAGCATCACCGGGGAGGTGGACGTGTATTTAAACCCTGTAGAATCAAGGGACTCACAGGATGAGAGGGATGTCAAGGGCGGTTTATTCTTCTGGCATGAGCCACACGTTGGCGCTTCATCTCACTTTGGTGTTTGCTGCTGCTGCTGCTGCTGCTGCCGCGCGGCGGCTGACAACAGCACAAATGGCTCTCACCCTTTCAAGCTGATCATCGGCTTCCAGGCTCCCTGGAACATGTCCTTCCCGTTCAGCGCCCAGCGCCTGGGCTCGGCCATACAGATCGCCGTGGAGAAGGTGAACACCAACCCGGCCTTCAGGGGCAACTTCAGTGTGGATTTTGTGTTCACGGACACAGACTGCAATCCCAAACTGTCCCTGGGAGGATTCATCCACCAGGTGTGGAAGGAGAACGTGTCCGCACTGTTTGGTCCAGCTTGTCCAGGAGAGGCCGAGGTACGAGTCACTGCGAGGGGACGCGTGTAGATATGGAAAATTACTATTTATGCACTGGACTGTGTCACTTTTTCTTTAGAGACTAAACCAGGGAATCAACAGTTTTCTGTCCTTGGTTAAACATCCAGTTGAATTTGAGTTGAAAGGCTGTTGCAACTTTCTGCTAAAGCAACACACAAAGGATTTATAGGCTCTAATTAATGGTTGATGAATCATTAACGAGTGTTTTCTTGATCAGTTAATGAGCAACTTTTTTTTGAAAGTCACTCTTCTCTTGTCTTTTAGCTCTTTAGTGAGACGTCTCCCGGGGACTGTGATCTGGCTGCAGGGGAAATGTCTAATTGCATTATTATTGTAAAAAAATGTAATAAAAACCATTAAGAATTCACATTTACTTAGTTTTAAAGTAAATAAATTAGTAAATAATTGGTTGCTTCGTATTAAGTCATGTAGTTGTGAATGCAAGAAGTTTATAAATGGACTTTAATCCAGATGTTCTGCAGCCATTTTCCTTTTCCAGAGGATTAGTGGTCAAACAGTGATATAGATAGATAGATAGATAGATAGATAGATAGATAGATAGATAGATAGATGATAGATAGATAGATAGATAGATAGATAGATAGATAGATAGATAGATAGATAGATAGATAGATAGATAGATAGATAGATATGATGTAGATAGATAGATAGATAGATTAGATAGATAGATAGAGATAAAGATAGTAGAATAGAGATAGAAGATAGTGATAGATAGAGAAAAAAGATAGAAGATAGTAGATAGATAATAGATAGATAGATAGATAGATAAAGAGAGAGGGAGAGATAGATAGATAGATAGACAGATGATAGATGATAGTGATGATGATGATAGATGATAGATATAGATGATAGATAGATAGATAGATAGATAGATAGATAGATAGATAGATAGATAGATAGATAGTATTTGAAAAATGATGCTATGTCTCTTTGGAATACTACTGGTTTTTAGGTGACTGGTCTCATCGCCTCGGCGTGGAACATCCCGATGTTCGGGTTTGTGGGACAATCGTCCAAAATCGACAACAGCGGCATCTACGACTCCTACATCAAAATCGTGCCCCCTCTGAAAAGAAGCTCGGAGGTGCTGGTGAAGACGTTGGAGTTCTTCGGCTGGAGCCACGTGGCGATGATCGGAGGAGGACTGGAATCGAACACCTGGGACAAAGTGGACGCCCTGTGGAAAACGGTCGAGGATCCACTGAGAGCCAAATTCAAACTGACGGAAGCCGTCCAGTTCGACACCAGCAACCCTCAGCTGGTCAACAGGAACATCAAGTACATCTCAACGGTGGCCAGAGGTGAGAGGAACAGTGCTGGTGTGAGCATCGACCACAGGTGACCAGATGTTAACCTCTGCTTTCTGCCGTCCCTCCGTCCTCCCCAGTGATCGTGGTGCTGTCCAACAGAGAGGACGCCATGGCTCTGCTGCTGGAGGCCGAGCGACAGGGGCTCATGAAAGGAGACTACGTCTTCTTCCTGGTGCAGCACTTTGAGGTCAGTGGAGGCGTGGTGAGTAAGCTTTAACACATTTACAAAATCGTTTGAATAGCTGTGGTCATTTTTATTATTTCTTTATGCTGGTTTAAAATTATTTTCTATCAAATTCCATCATTTTAAATCTCTACATATGTTTTAGACTCTTTTATGGTCATTTCGTTTCTCTTCATGTTACTTTTACATCATTTTCTATATCTTAATAGTTATTTGACACAATTTACCATGTCTTGTTAATAATTTCACATATTTACCATCTCTTTATAGTGGTTTTACAACGTTGTATAGCCCCTTTGTATCTCTTAAACCATAAATAGAGACAAATTGTCCTCCATAGTTTCTTCATAACCCGTTTGCTTGTGTCATATTAATCTTCTTCCAGGATAACTTGTGGAAATATGCCCTGAACAGCACGATGAACCACCGCTCACGGAGAGCTTTTGACATGGCCTTTATCATCGGCCAGAAATCCTACGAAGGCTACGAGTACAACGACTTCTTTGAGCAGGTTTTCCAAAGACTGAAGGAAACCCGTTCAGGAGCAACCTGACATCTGCAAGAGAGGTGAGCGCCCCGTGGTGATACTTTCCCCTGCAATACAATCACAGAAAGCATAAGTTCATATGTTTGATATTTTCAGGTGAGCCCGTACTCGGCCTACCTGCACGACGCGGTGCTTCTCTACGCGATGGGGCTGAAGGAGACCATCAAGGACGGGAAAGACCCTCACGACGGAAGCAGCTGCTGCAGAGGCTGAAGAATAAAAACAACATCCGGTTTTACGGTTGGTTTTTCGGGGAAGCTTGTCATGTGACCCCGTCTTTAATCAAATGGAGGATTAATTGCACAAACACAACTCAAGGGATTTTCACGAAACTCGAAACGTAATGTTCCAATAACGCCTTGTGGTCTCAGGTGCGTCGGGACTCGTCCACTTCGACGAGGAGGGGGAGAGAAATCTGGACTATTCCATTTACGACCTGCAGTACAAAGGAGACGTCCTCAAGTTTGTGCCCATTCTGAATTTTGACAGCGAAACCAAAACTATCCGGTAACAAACACTTTTCTACCATCAAAACTGTTAAATTAAATATTTTCCAACTCCATTAACACATTTTTGTATTTTGATTCCAGGCCAACGTCCCTGTTTGCCTCTGTGGTTTGGCCCAAAGGACGGATTCCCTCAGATAAACCAGAGTGTGGCTTCAACAACGAGTTCTGTGAATGGCTGAACAACGGTGAACTAACAGAACTGACCTTCCCCGAAATGATTCCCTTCAGAACCAAGTCGATCCACACACAAGCTAAACCCCCCCCCCCCCCCTCCTCATTATCCACCGACACAGACATCGCCCTGCTGGCCCTGCTGGTGACCTTCCCCGTCATCGGGGTGCTTGGAGTTCTGTGCATCGGGTTCCTCAGTCTGCAGAAGTTCCGGCTCCAGACGAGGCTGGACGACTCCTGCTGGTGGCTCATCGACTACAGCGACATCACCATCATCAGGGAGCTCTCAGTACAGGCACTAACTCGAGATGTGTCATTGGGTTCAGATCGAAGAAGAGAAAAAAAAATGCCTGTTAGTGTGATTGTGTTTATGTTCGGTGTGTGTTTGTGCCTCCTCCAGGGAAATCAGGCTTTATCCCTGACAACCACGGGCAGCCAGAGTGGCAGCGGGGGCACTAAGTCCATCTTCTCCAACAACAGCTACGGCCTGATGGACAAGACGGGGAGAGAACACATCTTCACCACCATCGGCCTCTACCAGGTAGTCGTCTTTTCAGAGTTTAAAGCACAGAAAACATTTTCCTAAGAAGTTTCTGGTCTGGATCTCTAGTTTCAAGTCTTCTTCAGTACAGCATGATGTTCTCTTTGTAAATCACGGTCCCATTGAGAATCAAATAGACGATAAAGGTTTCTACCAATTCATTAAACCCAGTTACGTGTCTATCAATGTGTAATGTGGGACACGTTTTTAGATAAGCACTGAAACGGGTTAATGTTGATATATGCAGCTCTAATCTATGGAACCTCTTTTTCCATTGTTGCAGAATAAGAATGTCGTCGTACAGGATCGTCTTTTAAATTACACGTCATCACTGTTTACGCTAATCTTGCTTTCCATTTTCCATTCAGGGGAATCAAGTGGCCATCAAGTACATCAAGAACCCGTGAGCTGTAACTTCCAGAAACCTTCAGTTATCAGAGAGTTCAACGTGGTAAAGTTCCTCAAATCGTTAAAAGACCAAACATCACAAAACACATTTGCTTCACTTGTTTTTTGATATTCATAAAACATAAATGAATGATAAATAAGCTCATTAAAATGAATCTCAAGGTTTAAAAAGTTTAGTTGTGCCTAAGTATGTGAACCTCTTCAAGACAGATGAAAGAGATGAAGCATGAGAACCTGGTGCAGTTCTTTGGAGCGTGCATCGAGCCGCCCAGCGTGTGTCTCATCATGCAGTACTGCAAGAAAGGCAGTCTGAAGGTCAGTGCTGCTCCTGCACTCGATACTTGGTTTGTTCCGATACTTTCGATATGAAAAAAAACAGATTTTTGCACGACAGATGACAGGAAATTCTTGTTTATTCTTCAATAACCACATTTTCTCTTTGGTTTTGTTTCCTGCAGGATGTTCTAAAGACTTCAGATATTGAGCTGGATGCGATGTTTAAACTCTCCTTTGCTTATGACATTGTAAATGTGAGTCTGTGTACTATGCAGTATATTTAAAGTATTTCTATTGGTTAGCTGTTGGACGTTTAAATACTTTCATCTAAACTGGGCTGTCACAGGACTTCAGGAAGCCCAACTAACGAGAAATTCTTAAAAATGCTATTGTTTAAATGTTTAAAAGTATTAAAGATCTAAAACAGACAAACCACAGATTTTCTAAATCTATCTATTTGTGATTCAGGGAATGGAGTTCATTCACAAGAGCAGCCTGAGATTCCATGGCAACCTGAGGCCCAGCACGTGTCTGGTGGACAGTCGGCTGCAGATCAAACTGTCTGGCTTCGGAATGTCGGAGTTCAAAACAACATCATGCCAGTGGAGACGGTCAATTACGAAGGTCAGTGTGTGGAAGCACAGTTTCAAACTACATATATTCATGATCGTCACGGCGTGATTGGAACCCTGACCGTTCTCCGTAGAGATGTACTGGACCGCCCCCGAGCTCCTGAGACAAGTCGGCCTCCTGACCAACGGGACGCCCAAAGCCGACGTCTACAGCTTTTCCATCATCATGTGGGAACTCATGTACAACTCAAAGACGGGTCCATACCCTGACGTCAACCTGGAGCCCAAAGGTGAGGCAGAAATACTCAGATCAGGTTCAACACTTCCATAAAGCCTCCTCATTTCTTCATGTAATCCTGCTAAATATCAAACAAAGTAAAAACAAACACAAGAGACACATGTTAACGACATCTATAACTCACTTCTTGATTCCTTCAGAGATTGTCATGCAGTTGCGGACGCCCTTCCAAGGGGAGCCCCTGCGACCGTGGCTGTCCGACGAGCTGTGTGATGAGAGCATCAACTTACTGCTCCGCGCCTGCTGGAGTGAAAACGCTGACCACCGACCTCCATTCGGCTCGATCCGGAGACAGCTGAGGGACACCAGCCCGGACAGGTCACTGTTCAGATATTAGTGTTTCTTATCCATAACGTGCCTCGTGAGAAATAGTCTCTACGTCTCTCATTTGGTCGTAATCTGATTTCTGCTTTAACTTTACTTACAAGAAATAGTAATACCATTGTTAAGTTAAGTGCTCAACAGGGTCGGGGGTTATCGTGATTTTCTGTGCTGCAGTCACGCAAACATCCTGGATAACATGGTGGACAAGTTGGAGAAGTATGCAAATCACTTGGAGGAGGTGGTGGAGGAGAGGACCAATCAGCTGACAGCAGAGAAGTCCCGGGCAGACAAGCTTCTCTCCAGCATGTTGCCAAGGTAACGCCCGATGTCAATGTTTAAAATTCAGCCTCCTCCACCAGTGAGCTTCACCTCCGTTGACCGGTGCTGTTGTTTCCATGGTCGCAGGTACATTGCGGACCAGCTGATGGCCGGGAAGTCGGTGGCGCCGCAGAGCTACGAGATGGTGACCATCTTCTTCTCCGACATCGTGGGCTTCACCTCCATGTGCTCGGTCAGCTCCGCGATGGAGGTGGTCACGTTTCTCAACGACCTCTACAGCCTCTTCGACGACATCATCAAGATGTACGATGTCTACAAAGTGAGTGAAAGAAAACGCTTTCTCTCTCAACACTCACAAACAACAAGAGTAAACTCTTCTTTGTCTTGTGTGTGAGAGATTCTTTTGTACGTGATCACACCGTTTTACGTTGTCAATAAAGCTTTGTTCGCCTGTGCATCTTTTCTAGGTGGAAACGATAGGCGATGCGTACATGGTGGCCAGCGGGCTGCCCATCAGCAACGGCTACGAGCACGCTGTGGCGATCTGCACGATGGCTCTGCATTTCCTGAGCGCCATCAAGGTCTTCAGGATCCATCACATGCCCACCGAGACTCTCGCCATTCGCATCGGGATACACTCCGGTAAAAGACGGCGCCGACAGATTGAGCCAGTGTCCGATAGACGATTGACGATTGATTGATTGATTAGAAGATGCGTATTCAGCTGTGTTGTGGGTTTCGTAGGTCCAGTGGTTGCGGGAGTGGTCGGCACCACCATGCCTCGCTACTGTCTGTTTGGAGACACGGTGAACATGGCTTCTCGGATGGAGAGTAACAGCCTACGTGAGTGAACTGAGTGTTTATTCTTATACTGAGTGATCGTTGTTAATGTGGGATATCTCTTTTTTTTAAATTTGGTCCCTCTCAACAAGCGTGGAATCATCTACAGACACTCTAGCGCCACCATGAGGTTGTTTATTTTGAAGCTGCTGCTTTTAGGTCAAACTTGCATATTGTTGCTTTACTCTGTGGTCAGTGCTTTAAGAAATGTATGTCCCCCCCCCCCCCCCCCCCCCAGCCCTGAAGATTCACATATCTCAGTGCACTGCAGACATCCTGGTCCTGGTGGGATCGTTCGAGATGGAGGAAAGAGGAGAAATCGAAATGAAGGTGAGTCCCAGTAGGAGTCTGCACATTTAGCTGAGGACGGCACCGCCTGTTGTGTTTGACGTGAATTTTACCAGTTTGTGTCCATGACAGGGCAAAGGGAGTCACAAGACCTACTGGCTGCTGAGCAAAAAAGACTTTAACCCTCCTCTCTTTGCTCATGGCTCTCCACCAGCGGAGGGTTTCAAACTACACACCGAGGTACAGCTACAGATCAAACACAGACCACAGGCCTCGTTCTGTGAGAGCCACACATCTTGCATTGCTGTATTCGATGTAAACCTGTGTTTTGACCTGTTTTTTTTCTCTGCTGAAGAAACCATGCGTGACCAGGTCCACTGAGAAACGAGCCCACAAGATCCTGAACAAAGCTCACATGACGGACATCGAGATTCCCACAGTGCACATCTGAGGAACGAGCCGATGTTTTCCGACCACAATTTGGAGACATTTTGCAGGAATGTCCCGGAAATGACAATCCCGTAGGTCTCACTTGCAAAAAGAGAGTGTTTCCTCCACTTGTGAAGAGGACGGGAGAGAAGACGTGGAACGGGACTGAAACACCGAGGTCGTGGGAAGCGAACAGAGCCTGGATCGCAGCACTCGTGGCTTCAGACTCGAGTCGAGGATGATTTATGATCTGGTTTCTTTGGGGTAAAGTTACACATCTACCCTTTCACATAGGATCGTTTAATGGCATGCTACTAGAACCCTTTCAGTGCCCTAATTCTCCATCGTAGTTTTGGAAACCATAGACAATGAATTCATGATTATTGATGTGAGTCAACAGTCACCTTAAATTCAATCAAGCCACATTAAACTGCGCTCGCACGTAGATATCAGTCCTCTCGATGTGCCGGATTCTTTTCATCGAGATCCATAAATGATTCCCTCGGAAATTTGTGAAAATGTCAACGAATAAAAACCTCCACATCTCACATTGTTAGATTTTAAAACTTCCCCTTTGTCTGGATCGGCCCCAAAATGTCATGTTTCTTTTGTTGACCCATTTTCCAGACTCCCACCAATAAATGTTGTGATAATCAAAGACACAACGACACAAATAGACAGAGACAACATGACCTATTCAGATAAATCCAATTGTCCTAGCATCATTTGATGGATTGTTGTTGCTGACAGGGTGAAACGAAAACAAAAATCACAGATGGAGCTTCTTTTAATTTTCCCCTTCATCTTTATTGGAAAGCAGTAAAATCATGTATATGAAATTCAAACATTAAAATCCAGAGTATCAATAAATGTGTCAATTACAAAAAAATACCTGTGAGATTATGAGAAAAATCCTTTTGAGAGTGTGGGAGGAATGTGAACATCTGCTCCCTGAGTCCCGGGTATGTTTGGGTTTATGGAAATGAATATTGTACGGATGAGAATTCAGTTTTGAGTACATAATTAGTCAGTTCAGTAAAACACAACAGGAGTTTATCAGGAGCAGCAGCAGGATGAGGAGCGATGAGCCTGTGTGGAGAAGGAGGAGGAAAATAAATACAATTAAAACCTCACGATTGACAGCTGAGACCGACTGGAAATTGGTTTTCATATCCGGGGGAACTTTGGTATTGTTTCTGGGAAGCGGGAGGAAGTGAAGACAATGTCGTCCATCTGTATGTGGAGTTTATGGATCCAGCTTTTCAAAGTTGTGTGTTTCAGAGAAAAACTTCAAACATAGCAGCGTGGATTTAACAGCGTGACGATCCATCCCATATATGCAGAAAACATATTGACATGTCGGGATATAAGAAATATTAATCATAGGGGACTTACACTTTCATTTCATCCTACATATGGTTCTGAACTTAAAGAGTTAATAATCTATTTTTATCACAGTTGTTTCATCACATTTAATTACCTGGTTTGTGTCCGTTATTGGAAGATCCGTAACCTGTCGAGCGATAACAACACTGTTCATCACGGCACGCACGTTAAAACATTACAGCATCTTAGCACAGGCAGCTATTTATTTATTTAGCATTTAGCATTTTGCATAATTAAAAAAGTACCCCTTGTTTTTCCAGACTCATATGAGACCACCAAAATCTAATCAGGTCATCCTTGATTCCAACTGAACATTTGAACCATGTTGTATGAAATTCCCTCGATGCCTTTTTGAGATATCGTGGGACGGATGGACCTGAGAACACAAAGCCTCCGGCCACATGTGGGACTGTACCTTTAATGTGAAACTCAGCCGTAAGGATCCCCCCACTCGGATCTGCCTCCGCTGACAGACTCCTCGCACTGCAGGGGGTCTTCAGGAGATAAACACAGACATTAGTTCAACCTGCTTTTCTTAACGGCTGCTTGCTTCGAAAAGGTTTTGCAGTGCGTTAATGTTTCATATCATAAAGTTTTCAAGTTCTGTTCTCACCGGCTGACAGACGAGCCTCTCGGCGTCACACACGTGCACCTCGCAGTGAAGCCACACGGTGGAAACCTTCTCCAGGCGCTGGAAGCGGAAGGAGTTGAACTTGAACGTGGAGCGGCTGTCTTTGGCGTTCTCGAAAATAGTCACAGTGTTGTCGGAGGAGCAGCTGCAGGGGGATTATTTCAACTATTACCACGAGGAAGTGGAATCTTAACTCTCTCTGAAATGGGGTTATCTTGTTGTACTGAACTACCTGTTGATGATGAGACTCCACCTCTTCCTGTCTGTCGAGTACGGGCTCGGCGTGGCCCAGCAGTTGTTTATTACCACTTTGAATCTGAGTGTTAGACCACAAACATGGATCAGAACATTTGGGAACATCTGACCTCCAAAACAATAAGAATGAAAGGTATGAAAACGTAATGAGATAATCTGGAAAACCTGCTGCTGAGTCCTTTTGCCTCAATCCCGATGAAAACTTCAGAGCCGATCTCAGAAATGTCGATCACGTAGGGAGCGTCCTTGGAGTACAGGAACTTTGAATTCTGGAAAAAAACAAAAGTTTGTATCTCATCCATCTTGTCTTGACCGAAACGTACCCACACACCGAATAGCTGCATTTCTAAATCGTCAATAAATATCATCACTTCACTAAACACGTCGGCAAAGGCTTCCACTGGAGGAAGAGCGTCTGAGCAGCCACTCACCGTGAACACGTTCATAGACAACTGTGATCTAAAAGTGCCTAAACTCCCGTTGTTGACATAAACTGTAGCCACTCTGGAAAAAGCAAAGGGTTTAGTAAAAACGCTGCAAGTCATTGGGTTAGAATGCACGTGTCGTGCACATGGTGACTGCGGCCGCCTCGCGCCCCGGGCCGATGCTTACCTCTGGCTGAAGACTGCGTTATTTACCAGGTAGGCGGCTCGGTACATGCAGCTGAAGGTGTAGTTGACGGGCTGGTTCCGGACCGTGAGGGAAGTGTCGTTGGACACGATGGAGTTGTAGAAGATGTACTTTGGGTCTTTGCCGGGCATGTACTGCGGAGGACAAGGGTTCAGATCATCAGGGGGAATATGATAAGTTTTGAATTCAAATATCATTATATGTCATTTTTACTGAGCAGCCAGCGCCCCCTGCAGCCACGTATTAATACTGCCGGACCCAACTGGACAGTGGATGGCAGGTATCTCAAAACACGACGGCAGCAGATTGAAGATGCCACTGGAGGTTAATAGATTGACCCTTAAACGCCCGCCGGCCGTCTCACCTCGGACTGTGTCCCGCAGTACGAGTGGTTTTTCGGTGTTAGGTCCGGGATGATGAAGCGGAAGTAGCCCGGGCTGTGTATCCCAGTGTAACAGACCCCCCCCAGGGATAGCTGCTCAATCTCCCAGCCGTAAGGGCATTCGGGGACATTGGCAATGATGGCGTTGGGGAAACAAGACACCATGACGTAGTCTGAAACGAGACACAGATGTAGAGCTTTACTGTCCTCGCTCTGAAAAGCTAACGTATATATTTGTACCACCCGGGTTGTTACCTGCTTTCTGGGGGGGGCAGGTCCACGCGACAGGCAACAGCATTAGCAGTGCACCAAGAGAGGCCATGGTGAGACGCTGCAGAGAAAGGAATCAGGAAACATCTAAGGGTATAAACCGATAGCTGACTCTAACCCGATGCCGTACAATGACGTAAATCTGTTATGAATAACTCACCTGTGGCAAAAGCAGGTTTTGTCTGATATCAGAGGATCGTCATGGCTCTTCAGGTCAGCAGCACTAACATCACGACAACGCGGCGGGGGATTATATACCGACACAGGTAAGGGTCGTCGACTCCCCCCCCCCCCCCCCCCCCCCGCCCCTTCAGTCGACTCCACCTTTCCCCCCCGGTTTAAGAGCTCTATTGTGGGGCTGTTCACAAAAGCTCTCTGTGCTCCTCGGACATTGACTTTCAAATGAAGCGGCGTCTCCCAGGATCAGCACTCAGCTTAAATCACCTCCTCCAGATACGAGCGTTGAGAAAATCCTCCATTTTTGCACAATGGAGACGATACAGTTATGACTTGTAGGTGGGCAGTGAATGTATTTCCTTAGACAGTTTGCACAAGTAGTTAATCCACACAAAACCCTGGTTGGAACTATTATATGTTTGGCAAACTCTGGGAAATTTACCCAAATTCCACTTTGAGCACGGAGCCATGAGGTCGGCGCAGACACAGACCACCCGGCGCGCTCTCCCTGTCAAACAGGACAAAATGTTCAGGAACACAAAACCATTTATGAGGTTAAATTGTGCAAACAGACGAGTAAGGATCGCATTAAGATGTGATGCTATCTTCAGATGAAAGCACACACTGGTAGCTTGTGTTCTTCAGGGGAGATGACGGCAGGTTTCTCACAGTCTGGAGCCAGATATCGAAATGTTTAAGGCATTTTTTGGCCTCGGTGACTTTAGTTTTCACGTGATGACTGAAATTATTCCTGATGCGATTTTCAGCCGAGAGCTCGACTTTTAAAATGAGCTCAAGGGGAAAAGAACGAGCGCGTTTAATTGAAATCGCAGCAATAAAGTTGTTTCCATTATTGACACGAAGTTCACAGCATCACATAGCTCCCGTCTCGGAGACAAAGGTGTAAAACGATAGCGAGGAGGTTAGACACTAAAGTCCTTCACGGAACAATTCCAGTCAACCCAGCGAGTGAAGGGACCAACTTCAGGTGATTAGCATCCCAATGGAGCGACAGGGGGATTCGTGAGGGGCAGTCCGAGGAAGATACCGATCTAAGAAGGGGTCAGGGGACCGGTAGCGTTACAGCATCTGCTGGCTGCAACAATCAGGACCCACCGGATTCCTCCAGGTTATGTAACGACGGCCTGCAATCTGAGAAACGTGTTCAGGGGGAGATGGAGAAATACTGCATCCGAAATCCGTCCTCTGAGGTCAAAGGGTTCATCTAAACATAAAAGCTGAGTAACAGAGGCTGTTTGCTTTGAGTCCTTAAAGTGACAAACCTCAGAGAAGAAAGCAGCTTCATTTTGTCCCTGTATTGCAAATTTGAAAACCTAAATTAACTTTTTCATTGTTCGTACAGAAGTTCAGTGTGTTGAGTTCAACATTATTAAATATTTATGTACATCATTTACTGTGTAGTATAGATAGAGTCTTACTTATTTTACCAAAATACTAAAATACTTCATGTAAACAGTGGAAAACATGTTTTTAATTGAGTTTACTGTATTTATTGTATATTTATTCTAAGAGTGCTGCATGAACCTTCACTACTTCTTTGTTATGGATTAGGAGAAAGATCTTGTAAATGCAGCGATCGCAGCGGAAGTTGTGAAAAACAAATTGTAGAACAAGAGATCTTTTTATTCTTTAAGCTGACGGAGATAAACATGAACAGATAAACTCACAGATCACTAAATGCACGAGGAGGTCGATGAGGCTCTGCTACAGTAGTGCTTTAGGCAGAATGACATAATACAAACAGTCTTGCTCTAAAAACATATTTGGAAACATATACATTTCTTTATATACAACCATATACAACATATGTACATAATAAATAACTTGATGAGGCCGCTCTCAGGTTTTGGGAACTTGACAGGTCCAACTGGTTCGTTCTGGCTGGTAAATAAAATCCCTCCTGAAAGACAAACGGGTCGAGGTTAAGAAAAGTTTTAAAAATCAGTTATCACAAGCTGCACTGTGAGGATTCGTGTTGAAGCTCATTTAGCAGTTGCACGTAGGAATAAATGCTGAATATTGCTGATAAATGTTAGACAACAGTTATTTTACTGAGGTTTCTGTGCATGTCCATCTTAAAAGTTGTTTTTTTCCATATGAGACATGTTGGAAAGATGCTTCAGGGCCTGAGTATGGTGGAAGTTAGTGCTTGTTTGCTGTACTCACTCTCTCCTGTGTGGAGCACTGTTGTCCCGGCACAGCAGCCCCTCATCACACGGACAGATCTGGTTGATGCTGAACGCCAGGCCGCCGTCCGGCACGTAGCAGCTCTCTCCACGGATCAGACGCCTCTTGCACACCTGCTCCCCGTGGTGTCGGGCGCAGCACATGGACGCCCCACAGTCCCTGTCCACTTTACATCTGGCACCTGGACGCAGCAAAAACTGGTTATTTTCAGTCAGATTTTTAAATTCTATATAAAGTTTTACTTGTAGACTTGTATTTAAACCCTGTTGATTGGTGCACTCTTACCTTCTTGTCCGTTGGGAATGCTGCGGTGACACTTGCCGAACATGCAGCTGAGGCCCCGGACGCACTGAGCGTCCCGGCGGCAGTAGTGGCTCTCTCCTCGCAGAGGGACGCACAGACCGAAGTGGCGGTCGCAGGAGAAGCCCCGCCCACAAGTCCTGTCATGGTCGCACAGAGCCTGAAGAGAGGAGGGAGATGAAGACGTTCAGTCGTGGCCGGAAGTTTAAAACTCCTGCACGTGGATAAAACTGGATATTTTATCTTAACTCAAATGTTAATACGCTTAAGAAGAATTCCATCTTCTCTGAGGCTTAAATAAAGATTTGATTAGGTTAAAAGAAACTTCATGAAGTTCATATACATGCACAGTATCTGGTATCTTACCATGGTTGGTTTGGAGACATGAGGGCCTTCTCTCAGTGCTCCTTCTTTGGGGGGGCTCTGAGGCATGTTGAGCATCCAGGCCCAAATACGAGCCTCGGCCCAGGAGACGCACAGACACAGAACCACCATCCACAGGTTCAACCCCGACATGTCCAACACCGCGGAAAAAAATGAATGGAGCAAGAGGAAGTGAAACCCCCCCAAAAAAACTCGGTTATTCTAAGAAAAAAGGAAAAGCAAGTCACTGGTCTGTGACTCAACGGGAGAAGAAAATCCCCAAAGTCCAAACCTCCAGTACGTGTGTGGAGAGTGAAGTGAAGGGATCCGTGCAGCGGTTGTGCTGCCTCCTGCTCCAGCTCCACTTTTATTGGTCCCCCGCAGCCCCCCCACCGGGCTTGTTGTCCAAGCACCAGGGTAGGAGGAGACAATTAGTTGTTAATGGATTAACTAAATTGCCCAGGTTACCCCCCGCAGCCAGAGGACAGTGGCGAAGTGACCAGTCGTGGAGCGGGGAGAAAGGGAGCGAGGGGAGCTGGGCCCGGGAGGGGATGGACGGACGTGACGGCCTGACAACAGCCTCCACACAATGGAGCCGAGACAAGCGCCACCTCCGCGTGGTTATCTACGCCAGACAAACAAATGAGGAGGACAAAAGCTGGCAAATGCATGACCTGGTTCGCTGCTCCCTGAGTGACAGGTAAAGCCACTGTGGGACCCGGGCCCCCGAACACTGAGCAAACACTCCTGGCCCCGACCTCCACTGCCCCGTTGGCCCCGACCCTATCCCACTGCAGACCCCCTGCTGAGAACAATTTGCAGAAGTGCACCCAGTAGACGACCCCATGATCTCATTAAATGTGATTACCATCAGCCATTAGTTCTCAGGGGGAGAGGGAGGGGGGGGGGGGGGGGGGGGGGGAGGGGGGAGCGGAGGGACGAGTTGCTCCAGGGAAAAACAAGATTTTGTTTTTGCCAGATTTTCCAGAATCTCTCTACTTGCCTGTAATAAATCAGACCAGACATCAACCTCAACTCATAACCACTAAAATTAAGGGCGTAATAATCAATCACGTTTTCAAATTCCAGATTCTGCCTCGAGCGAAAAAAAAAAAGACAAAGAAAAAGTGAAATGACAGTTCAGCTCCAGAAACAAGTTTAAAGCATTTCTCCTGCCTGAAGTTCATCTGTTAAATTGCTCATCTTTGATAATTAAAAAAGCTGGTCAGAGTTTATTAGACACTAAAGTGCAACACGCACATTACTGATCCTATGAGAGGAGATTCTGCAGGATTTTATTCTTGACAGATATCGTGGGGACAATCATTTACTGTTAGTCTACCTCGACTTGACTTGGTTTCTAGAGAAGCACAGCAGCACGTTACTGGTCAGTAAACGTCCTCAGCCCCTTCCACTCACTCCTAAACAAGACTGTGTCACTTCTTCGGTTAAGAGAGTTGATTAAATGCTTCTATTCTCGAGCCTCGGAGCAGGAACGTCGATATGGTTTTCCTACTCTGAGATTCTTTAATAATACGAGTCCTGGTGTGGGAGGCGTCAGTGGGAGATGAGTGTAATTTGGTTTATTCAGCAGTAAACAGTGATGTTTAAACAGCATGGAAACATGGCTGTCTTCTAAAAAAATGCGTTTCTATAGAACTGATTAGTTTTGCGGGAAAAAATGTAATCGACAACTGGATTTTGTTCCCAGTCCAAATCCCAGAAGTTCCCTCTTCCTGGGATTGAAGCTCTGGACCGAGATCTGCATCACTTTGGCGAAGTGTTGACCGCAGCAGCCGACCTGCGCCACGTGCAACCGACTTCTGTCTCGACTCCGACCGCCACAGAAGCTAAACGTTAGCATTCACTGGTTCATTTACATTCAGCCCGAGATGCCGGGGTTAATTGTGGGTAATTTGCATGTTGTCAGCGGCAGACAGCACAGATGGGTTACGGAGATATCGGAGGCTCTGCACCTATCTCAGCTCCAGGTAGTTAAGTCCTTATCAAAACAGGCTAACACAGACTAATGACGTAATTGGCGGTCAATTAGTGGCACAATAGCAGCAACCGGCTCAATTAGCAATATGTAAACATTACGTCGCATCGTAAATTATGCGACCGAGCATCTGCGGACATTAATTTATTCTGATTCGTGTGTATTGAGGATTGGGAACACGTTCAACTTTTAAAATACAACGTCCAACCGATATATATACATACTTTGAAAAGTCTAAGTTCCGTGGATCTCTCACACAGAACTGGTTCTGATCTGAGGCTGTGTTTACTATTTTCTACTACAGGCTTTATATTCACTTTATTAAAGGCAATAAAATAACATTTCTAATGCATTGTGTTCCTCTAACTTAGGTTCTGTATCTCTTCTACTCACTTTGACTTATCGGTTGTAAGATTTGGAGTTACCTGAAGAACCGTGTGTAAGATCCCAACATTCAGAAGTCAAGTTTTATTAATGAAACACATTGAAAACAAACGGTCGGTCAAAGCGTTGTGCAATAAAAGAAACAAAAAGAGGAAGTTGGGGTTAATAAAAAAATGAATACAAAAAAAACCCTAGTTTGAGTCATGAAGATTTATGAGACTCATCATTCATCAGATTTAACACATTTTTGCAACGTAGCCTTTATTTTTATCACTCAAACAAAAAAACCCTTAAATCAAATCTCTTACAGATAAATTCTCTTTCCTTCAGACTCAGCGCTGAAAACCTAAAACAACTTCTCGAGTTCCGCCTCCCACCCTCTTCCCTTATCACGTCGCCCCAACGCGTATACTTGTTCTACGTCCGTACTTACGGCAGCATATCCCCCCCCCCCCGTCTGTTTACCCAGCGCCAGCAGCAGATAACGGTCTCCAACAGTCCCCAACACGCTCACCCAGTGTTAATGACTCTGCTAATGACGTCCGTAATGAATGTGCTGTCACAATCAACATTGCTGGGTGGGTCTTACAATTATGGACGGGCAGCAACAATGGGCCGGGTGATGTGTGGTCATTGTAATGGACCTTGACCCCCCACGGGCCATGTGAATGGTGGAGGGCACGAGGAGTCTGCTGCTCCAGCTCCACAACAACATGTTCAGGGCCGGAGTGGACGGAAGCAGGGCCGCGGAGGGAGAGTGTCTTCAGGGCATTGGAGGAATATGAGGTTAATGTCTTGTCTGTTTGCAGAATTGTGCAAAAAACTACTGAACCTATCTTCTTGAACCTCTGTGGTCAGGTGGGTGTGAGCCATGAAGAAGATTTGTGTTTTGCCGCGTGAGAACCACATTCACCGGGAGCCCGTGTGCGTGTTGATGAGGTTCCGAACACACTCTCAGTTCTCTAAACGACTTCCTGAATCCCCATTACTACGATGTTGTAAAGCCGGAAACAGCTTCTCTTGGTTATTCATCATCATCACACAGAGAGTCCATCAGAGCCGTGCTGCCTTCGCCCATTCGTCTGGAATGATGCAGAAACCAGTGGCGGTTCTAGAGTCTGATGGGGCCCCAAGCAAAACTTCCCAGGGGGCCCCGGGTTCGTCTACATTATGTTATAAATAATCTAAGACAGGATAAACGCCATTCATGAATAATTTTCAATTCAAACTTTGAGAATGATGAGTTGGGAAAGACACGGGGCCCCAATAGGGAGGTTTCCTACAGAGATGTCATTGGGAATACTTCATTGGTTGTTTATGAGAGGGGGGGGGGGGCACTGCTGGGTAAAGGTTGTCAGCCCTCAGGGGCCCCCCCTCTTGGCCTGGGGCCCCAAGCAGTGGTCTGCCTTGCCTGTTCACAAGCTGCGCCTCGGGCAATAACATCTAGTTTACTCATGAATCATTTCTAAAGTTCCCCGATGTGAACCAGTAACCAAGTTACCGGCACCACCACAGTTTGGTTACCGTCAGTCTTTGTACATTAGTCACTGCTGCTTTGTTATTGTTCATTTAAAAAGAGGTTTTTCTCTTGTTGTACTTTCTAAACCAGAAAACACTGGAAACTAAAAGTGGTGGTTCGCACCAAAATGTCTCGATTTGGATTAATTTAACGAGGCCAAATATTCGGAAGAAAACCTTTTACGTGTAATGGTTTGTCTGGTTTCCAGTAACGGTAAAAAGCCTTTTGAGTCACAACCAACTTCACATCTGTCCTTTGTACTTATTTAGACACAGTGGGGATCATTCTGCAAAAAAACACATTCCTCAAAAAGGACTCGCAGTGCTAAAATTGTTTATAATAAATTAGCTAATTATTTGGGGTCCAAAACAAGATAAAAAATGGAGGAAATAAATTCACTTATCTAATCGTTTCAAATAACGTCAAATAAAAAATCCAGTGTTCCACTTTGGCGAGAGATGTTTGAACTGTATTTCTGGTGAGGTCGACATGATGTTCTGTTTCCAATTGGAAGCGAGGAGTGTGACTCGCTCTGTAATGGGAACCAGCCCCGAGTTGTCTCTGTGCCAGGGCAAAGAAAACAAAACCAGAACGGGAAAACAAGAAAGGGACAAGACGCCCGTTCGGAGCAGGGGGGGGGGGGGGGGGTCACTGGTGGCCAGTAGTCGAGCGTCGGGACATTTCCAACTGTCAGTTATTGTTTTAAATTTACGACAAATCTCCGCAACTTTTTCAGGGATTAAGGGATTTTTAAAAAATTTATTTGACATTGTCCTTATTTGCCTTCTCATCTTTGGTTTTTAAAAACCCGACTGTTTCAGGATTTTCACCTTCCAGACGACTTGTTCACCTTCCACCTCCTATAACACAATTTAACAACTGTTTTCAATAAAGGGTGATACAGCACAAACTTTATTTGTAAATGTGTAAATCTGAAGTTAACGATTATAGGTTGCACATGAAGATGGACGACGTGACAGCTGCAGAACATGTTATTTCATAATATAAAAAAATGTGGTGAAAGGTCGTGATTAACAGCTGAGACTCATCTGCATCCATCGCTCCAGATAAGAAAAATGTCGGCATTGGGATATTTTGGCTTCATATCTGTACAGTGGGAGGAAGTGGAGTGTCATGCACCTTTATTTACAGTCTGCGGTGCAGCTCGAACTTCATGCACAGCGATGGTATGTGCTGACTGCGCATGTGAGCGCGCACGTGTCCAGTGGAGAAGACACAGAACTCCTACAGGAGCCAGACTCTGTCGTTACTGTACCGACACAAACTCCTGGTTATTCATTTTAATAAGTCACATCTAATAAACATCTAATAAACATCTAAACATTTCAAATCGGCAACCTTTTCCCAATTATTGGTACCTCCCAGGGTACAGATAATAAAACCCTCTTTTAATTATGATCATTACAGCTTGTTTCAAAGATTAAGTCCAGAAACTTCCAGTCAGCTTTTGACTCCGGGCCACAGCTGGGTTTTAACATCCAGAGTGAGTCAGGAGGAAATTCTGAGATTTGGCAAAGCGGAGTGAAGTCACGAACCAGTAAATGTTCTTTTAATGAACCTCTCCCATCAAATCTACTGGGAGGAAGTTATTTGGAAGACATTTATCATCCCGCTGGATCCATAAAACCCAGCTGAGCTCCTCCACATTGAAGTCATTGTGTTATAGGACAACAAACATGATCTAATTTTAGGAGGAATCATAAGTCATGAGTCTATGTTGTGCAGTGGGTTTTTCATCTGGAGGGTCAGTGTGAGTTGAAATGAAACATTTCCGTCTCCTCGAAGACGTCAGGACCGAAACGAGGACACAAACACACACGTTGCATTAATCTGTGTGAAGTTGCTCCGAACAAACCTCGGGTGAAACCCTCTTCAACATGACAACCGTTTAAACCATCACATTTGTTTTGGTTCAACAAGCTTCCACATGGGGGAGACACGCTCCTCCCAGTTCCTACTCACCCTCTGCTGGGTTTGAAAAGAAAGGAAGAAAAAAACAAAAAAAAATGGAAGAAACACATAAATATTTCCTCTTTGGGGAAGTCGTACAAAGATAGAGAGAGAAACAGAAAAACAAAGGGGCTGCACGGACAGACAGAGGAGGGAGTGGGGAGTTACTTCGAGGAGACACGGAGCAATGAAAACATAACTCTTGGCTCTGCAGCGCCTCAGCTGTGTGTCAGCTCTCTTCCTACCGTGGACCCGTCATCCCCACAAGTCACTCTGAGGGCCAAACCGGGACGTACGGCCGAGGAGAGAGGAGGGAGAAGGAGCAGCAAGCCTTCGCTGAGGTGAGGAGAAAGCAGTTGTGTGGGAGAGCAGAGGCGACGGAAGACGGGGGAGAGTGGAGGAGCGAGGGGCCCCCTGTTATTCCAGCAAAGAGCGAGGGGGGGTGAAGGTGAAGAAGACGACGCAGAAGGAGAAGAAGAAGAGAGGAGAGCTACAGAGTCGGCTGGACATGGGGCTCTGTGCCGTTCTCCTCATCTGTCTCTCCCAGGCTGAGCTGGGGAGAGCGTGGGCTCAAGAGCACGAAGGTAGGAAGCAAACACACACAGGTGCTCGCATGTTCTCTAATATCAGCCAGGGTTTGGATGCGTTTCCCTTTCAGCCGCTGCACAGAGAAGCTCGTTGAAGGTTAGAGGAAATCTGACCTGGATTCTATTCGCCACAAACTCTGGAAACAGACATAGCTGAAATGTTTTTTAGGCACCTTTTCTTTTTTTGTGCGCTCACATGTGTGTGTGTGTGTGTGTGAGTTAACAGGTCCCTCGACGTTTCTCTCTCTGTCAGTCGCAGGAAGCAGATGAAATGTTGTGTGAAGGTCTGGAAATTCTTAGTGTGCCTTTTCATAACCTCTGCTTTTCAGATTTTTTGAAAAAGAGAAATCATGCGTCTGGTGTTCGTTTGCCTCGAAAACACCGAGCACGTGATTGGAAATCCCGGATTTTGGGGCAAATAAATGTTTGAGGTTAATTTCTAAGATTTCATTCCAGCAAACTAAATGACAGCAGCAGTTCTCAGGAGTCTAGGATTTTAAGTTTAGTTTAAGTTTGTCTCTTATCACCCCCAAATTATATTTGTGCATCTCCTGTGCACGAACGCTGTTACAGTCCATCAGCATCCCATCTCTCTGTGTGTGTGTGTATGTGCATGCATGTATTTTTATTCTCCTTGGAGATGCCTTATTTTTAGCCAGCCCCCGTTCTTCCTCTGCCGCTCCTCCTCCTCCTCCTCCTCTGACAATCAGCGGTGCTCCAGTTTCTCTGGCCTCTCCTGTGGTCCCAGTTCCTCTGATCAGGGCCCCGCTCTGCAGAGGACAACCCGACACACTGCGCACGGGCTGGGGACGCACAACCCCGCCAACGTAACACATCTTAAAGTCCGGCAAAATGTCCGTGTGCGCTTTCACCGCGAAGTTCCAGCTGTCATCCCCACACCTGAACAGCAGGGGCGCTATTTTTTGGAACAACCCTTTCGTTAAGTAGGTGTTTCTGCAGGGACCAATGATACCAAATCATATCATTCCAATATCAGTTAGCGACACTTCCCTGATTCTTTTCATCTAGATCCGTGAATCATTCCGTGGGAAATTTGTGAATTGGATCAGCGCCAGAACTGAACATGTTCGTTCCTGACGCGTGACACAACCTTCAATCAGATCCCGTCGGTGCCCGTCCAGGAGTTTGTACGTCACCCTTCCAGACACACAGACAAACACACTCCGGTGAAAACAGACCACTCACTGGCAGGAGAATCGATTTGAACGAAATGAGATCCTATCGTGAAAAAAAACTATAAACTGTAAGACTATAAATACTGCAACACTAAAACTAGACATGTCCTCTGCACTAAAAATGGAAAAACATTTCCAACTGTAAACAGAAAAACAATTCCATGACAGCTCAGCACTTAAATCAAACAATTTATAAACTCTGAATTTGATCCATGTCCATTATTTATCTTAGTGCTGCATTTCTCTCGGTCTTTCCGGGATCTTATCGGCCCGGCTGCCAGTGTTTGTGATTGTGTGTTATGGTTACTGCTGTTCCTCGGGGTGGAAGGTGCCAAATGACTTCCTCCCACGCCGTGAGCGCCGGGCAGGTTTCAACACAGATCCCCAAATACAACCAGTTGAACTGCGGCGATACACAAAGCAGGGACCTTGCGATTAGGTGATTAGTGCTCCAGCAGTGATTCTCATGCCAGCAGACTGCAGGTGCTTTCGCTGATACCTGCTCTGCTCTTCATCCGACTCGACTTCACAGGGTCGGGACTGTGCATCTTGAGATGTAATCACTTCTTCTTCCCAGTTGTGTTTGGATGGCACCCGATGCTCTCTCTCTCTTTATCCGTCTGAAGCACAGATGTTGGGCCTTTTCGCTCTCTTCTCGCTGGGCCTGCGGGTAATTCTAACCAAGTGCACGCGGTGCCCTCCACGTATCCCCGTCCTCACTCGATCCTCAAAGTGCTGTAACTTTACCCCGAAAGAGGAAATTACTTTTTCACAAAAGCTGAACAGGCCGAGAAAACCGTTACGTGGCTTCAGAAGTTGTCTGATCAACAACAGAAGAGCGAAGGCTCATTCACGTACGAACAGAGATACGTTCGTTTCTGCGATGTCGAGAGAGCGAGCGTTCCTGACAACAAATGGCGATGGCGATGGCAAAAGCGACTTTTCCGTCCCTGTGCCTGACAAAACAAACAAATCTCAAAAGTCTCTTCCTCGTGACCAATGATCGTCTCGCTGATCTATTCGCCACACAGCCCCGCCCCCCCTCACGGCTTCTGTTTCTTCTGTTTTGTCCATAATCGTAAACTTTCAGACGACTTGCACGAAAAACTGAGAAAATGAACGAACAGAAAGAATTTGTCTGTTTACCCGATGTTGAGCGTAAACGAGGCAATAACACCGACGATAAACGGGCTTGAGTTTTGCCGGAGATACTAAAACGAGGAATGAAAGGTCACAGAGCAACTGGAAAAAGAAAAAGAGAGGAAGAGATCAGAGGGAAACCGGTGCGTGGGAGATGGTTGAAGGGATGAATGAACACAATCGGTGTATTCATAGCAAACTGTGCGCGGCTCGAGATGCTGTGTCCTAGTTTGATTCCGACACCCACCAGGTGGTTGCTGCAATGCAGGCACATCTGAGGGGGCACGTACAACCGACACCTCTGCCACGAAGGTGTCACAGTTTACATGCGAGTGTTAAACCTGCAGGATTAGAGGTGTCATCCACACAACCTGGATTAAATATGAAGGATTAAACAGCAGGAAATTGGCCGACGCACCGAAGCGAATTGACTCCACGCAGGAGGGTGACAGGAGGATTCTAAAATTAGACGACAGTCAGAATCCTTTCCATGCGTTTTATTCCCATATAGGAAAAAGGCACCACAGCGTGTGTTTACGATTTATCACATCTGTCGTTGTCGTTCGATTTTTCAGGCCCCCGTTTCAAAGTCACGGGGATGTTTTTCCCGCAGGTTTCACATTCACATGTGTCTGCCAGACCGATGCTCCTGAGGTCAGCTCCACTCCAGTGCTTACGTAAAGCCCACTCCTGAACTCTCTGTAGCCCCCTCTCGTTGGAAGTTCGTCCAGGCCCACATGCAGATAGTTAAGAGATGTTCCAGGAAAGAAAACAAGTTCGACGCTCACAAAGTTTGACAATGTGAAAGTTCGGAGAGGGAGTTGAATTCACTCGACATCTAAACTCCCGAGCTGCTCCTGACATTTTCCAAAAGCTTCTTCTTCCAGCCCCCAGTAAAACACCAGTAAAGTGTCCTCGTGAGTGTTGACGAGTGAAAAACAAAAATAAATACAAATATCTCGGGAAGAAGACGCGAAGGAAGATGTCAACGTGGAAAGATAACGAGATTCGAGAGCTTTTGGCCGACGTCAGTGTCGATGTGTTGTAAACAAAAAACACTTGATCACCGCAGCAGAACTTCTTGTCCCGCCTCGTGCTTTTCCTGTTGTTGTGACCCGGACAACCTCCTGCTGATTTCTTCATATGTGAAGCTATGAAACTTTCTGGACACCTTCCAGAGTTCGAGTCTGAAAACAGCTGTTAAGAACCGATGCATCGGCTCCAATCAGCCTCCTCCTCCTCTTCATCTTCCTCTCTCCCCCCTGTTGTTTGATGCCTCCTCAGCTGTTTTGTGATGAAGACGCTGCCAATCTGACCCGATTAAAGGCCTCTGGTTCAGAAGCTCAGGAAATAGCTTCCACTGCAGCGTAATCAAACGAGAGCCCTGATTAGATCCATCTCCCCTGAGTGTGTGATAACCTCGCTTTTGGTTTCTCGGCTCGATTTTTCCTCCAACAACAGAAAATCCCCTTCGTTCAGTCCGAGGTGTAGATTTCTGAGAGCATAGAAGAGACAGCCTTTTGATTAAGATGATGAAATCAAATCATATTGCAGCATAAGGCAAAGGATATGATTATATTTGGATAATAAATGGTCTCTCCTGCACAATCCCTGGTGAAACCACAACTTTCTACATCTTGTTTTTGAAGGGGCGGCACGGGGGGGGGGGGGGGGGGGGGCACTGAAACATTACAACAACAAGTGATTGTTAAACATCTCGTTCCAGAAACCGTGGGCAGTGATCTGCAGCTATAACCACCTCAGCACCTGTGGTTTCAGGGTTTCCACAGAATTCAGTGAATGCGTCAAGATTTTGAATTGAAAACAACTCAAGAGCAAAATGAGGAAACGAAAGAAAAAGGGATTTATGGTTTCTACGTACTTTGGTCAAATGTTGTTACCGCAATTCTATAAAAATAAGAGCTGACTGGTGTCATTCCCCTCTTCAGGGGGGTGGGGGGTGGGGCTGACATGTGAGTGTTGACACTGACCTGAGGCCTTGTTCCAGATGCAGCGACTCCTCTGCGGACAGATGGGGATCCGTCCGGGTTTCACTCAACCGGGACGGAGCAGCCGACCGCCCACGAACACAGAGAGGCCCGCAACGCCCCGGCTGGAAGCGGAGGAGGAGGAGGAGTTGATATCAGCCCCCTGCCTGTCAACATGACGCGTATACTGGTGAGATCCAAACTACTGACACCTTCACTTCCCGCTTCCCTTGAGCTATACATACAACTCTGCTACGGCTACGCCCGGCGTCCACACTACTCCGGAGTTTTGAAAACTCCAGGGCTGCGTTTTAGTCTGGACGTAAACAGAATCGTATAGATGCAGGGAAACGACACTCACAACCTCTCGGGTCTTTTTAGGTCATGAAATGCCGCCGGTGATTCGTCAGGCTCCCATCACATGACCCCCCCTTATAGAAGAAAACAACTGGAATCAGCCTCGGGTCCCAGTGTAGAACGCAACATGCATAATCCACCGCAAGCGTTGCTGAGCTGTTAAATTCTGTATTTTACAACAATACAACCGTTTACATTTGTAGGAGACGAGCTACTATTTGACGATATCTGTTTGTGTGTGTGTGTGTGTGTGTGTGTGTGTGTGTGTGTGTGTGTGTGTGTGTGTGTGTGTGTGTGTGTGTGTGTGATTGAGTGCCTCTGATGATGTTTGACTTGTCTCTCTCTTGAATCAGCCTCAGTAAAATTGTTTCCTCTCCCTACAAGTTAAATAGAAAACAGACGACCACCTCCCTCTGCCAACTTACAGTGTTTGCTTAAGCGCGGCGGTGCGTTAGCATGTGCACAGGCGTGTGCTTGTGGATGACTCACTTGGACGAGATCGCGAGCCCTGTGGTGCTGCTGCTGACCTTTTTTTTTGGGGGGGGGGGGGGGGGGGGGGAAGAGGGAGGTCTGATCCCAGTGTCCCGAGATCCTCCATCTCTCCTCCACTGGGGAATCTCTTCAATAAATCAGTCAGCTGTGAGGGGAAAAGTACGTGATTGTTCCCATCTCCTCACCTAGAGATCCCACCCACCCATCCCCCCCCCCCCCCCCCCCCCCCCTTCTGGAGAATACACAGGCAGCGGCGCTGGGAGCGGAAAGTGGGTCACGTTCTGTATGTGGAGCAGCCAGAGAGAGCGCTGCATTTAACTGCTCCACTTTCCGAGGCTAAACCCCAGAACCATTGCTCCCTGTCACCCTGAACTGTGGCATACATTAATAACGCCATCAAGACGAGATGTGTGTTCAAAGACACAACAGGCCCCTGGTTGTCTACAGTGGTATTTACAATGTGTAAACAGCTCCCCCAAGTGGACAAATATGGACATAGATGTGGGACTCAAGTCCTCCTATGTCCCAGTGCAGTGGTTCCCAATGGAGTCTCCTCTCATGACCTCTTTGATTGGTTGTCTATGTCTTTCGGCGTCTCCACATCTTTCCACTGCGCAGAAACGAAGCCTAAATATCCCCGATACGAAAGCTGCCATCTTGCTTTTTGGAGCTCGACCAATCAATAGTCGGTCTCAGCTGTCAATCATGCTGTTTCACCACATTCTCATAGCATCGAATAACTAATTAGAAATAAACTCACTGGAAAAATTGGCACTTGAACGTGTTAAAGACCTAAAACGACAGAAATCTAGTTTTTTACTTTTTAGTTTGGTCCATTTCTAGATAATAATTTCACTTTGAATCTCAAACTGCTCAGACAATTTGCGATTAGATATTTGTTATGTTGTGGAATCCATGATCATTTCTGCATCATTTCGGAAAATGACTGAATAATGAAACCTCGTCACCATGACACATTTTCTTCTGAAAACTTTACTTTCCTGACGCGTGGCCTCTTTCTGTCAGCAGGACTCCCACCGGTACTACAGATGGCAGAGCTTTGGTCCAACAGACAGACACACTGAGGACCTGTGGGTAGATATGAATGCCTTGCACACGAGCCAAGTCAGAATCCATGGCATTCTGTCCAACGCGCATCGACAGGCAGCGGTGAGAGGAAGCACGCACGCGCTTGAACCCCTCTGATTGAACACGCAGCCATGTCTGACGCTCTCTCTTTCCCACAGAGGGTGGCGCTGTCTTTTGATTTCCCCTTTTACGGACACAGCTTGAGACAATTATCGTAGCGACCGGCGGTGAGTCTGACTTTACATCACTTGATATCCCAGCAGCTCTCATCTGCTCCGCTCCTCAGACCGGGAGACTAGACCTCCGCCCATGCACTGAATGACACTTTGTCCTCCTCAGGGGAAATATGCAGGCGTACCAGACCATAATATATCTCATTACATGTAAATGCCTTCATCTTTACTTTCTGATCATTTTAATTGCTTTAAAGACCTTCTGTGCGTGTCCTACATTTTTTAATAGTAAGACGATTGAGTTGTTTGTTGATTCAATGTCGTTGCTTCTGTTCCACTAAATGGTTTTGCTAATTATGTTTGTGACTTCATACGTCTTGACTAACAGCCACAAACACATTGTACGCTACACAACTTGTTATTATATGAATGACAACCAGCTAATCGCAAACACTGAGAGATTGTGTGTATGAAAGTATCTTAAATATCAATGTACTGGCCGAGCATCTTCATCTTCATCATCATCAGCAAGTCTAACAAGAGCAAGTTTCATTTAAAAGTTACAGGGACATAAATTAACAACAAGCCTCAGATGCGCCAAAGAAACGAAAACTCTCGATTTAAAAGATATAAAAGTTGTATCAGACAATAGTAGAGCAGTTATTTTCATTTTGCTAAGTCGTCCTCTGCTTGGACCTCCGTGCACAGTGAGGAGCGAGTGAATGAGTGACATCAGACCCAACCATGCTGTGCCTGTGCTTCTGCCCCCAGGGTTCATCTTCATGGGGGAGGTAACTCACCGGATGCTCACTGCCACCCAGTACGTCGCCCCCCTCATGGCCAACTTTGACCCCAGCTTCTCCAAAAACTCCACAGTGAGATACTTGGACAACGGTAAATAAAAAACCCGGGCGCTCCGCGGTGAAGTCTGCGGTACACGGGAGCTGCCGGACGTGTTTGACTGGCCTCTGTTGTCTCGCTCTGCTCAGGGAATCTATTTGTGGTGCAGTGGGACAAGGTGCGGATCAAAGATCGAGAGGCCGAAGGGGCGTTCACCTTCCAGGCAGCCTTCCACCGGAACGGCACCATCGCTTTCAACTACAGGGATGTAAGTTCCAGAACCGTTACCATCATTACTTTATGCACTTTCCTGTTTTTATACGGGATGAGAACCAATCCCCTGCTGGCGGGTCTGATACAGCTCCTCTTCTTCAGATCCCCGTACCAGTGGAGCAAATCAATTCCACCGAGCATCCAGTGAAGGTGGGACTGTCTGATGCTTTCATGGCATCGCTCTCCTCCACACAGGTCTCAGGTCAGCTCTGCAAAAAAACTTTTCTGTTGTTTCACTTGTTCAGAAATGACACAGGTTATTTATGTTATGTTGCCATTACATAGTTTGTCCACTAGAGGCGCTGCGAAAATAATGTCTCCTACATATCGAACTCTTTAACGTCCAGATTTAATATTTATCATAATATAAAGGCGTCTGTTAAACCTTCAACCGGTGTCTGATCTATAGGCTTTACTTCATAACAGCTATATAATTGAAGTATAAAGAGGAGAAATGAATCCATGAACTCATACCACTAGTCACTTTTTCCAAAAATCATGTTTTAGAGAGTTTGACATGACGCTCCAATTCGTACTAATATTCAGAATGGAAAGATTTGTGAGATTCCCTGAACAACAAAGCAGAGCTGTCACTCAGGACATATTTTCCATCATGTCACAACATATGAAGGTTTAGTCTGATCTTCTCTCAGGACTTTATTCGTATATATGGATGATTCATGCTGGACGTTCTGTAAAAAGCAGAGAAGCCTTTTAAACACGGAGCTCGGTTACATCCTCACGTTGTACGTTTCTGTTGAAGAACCGAAGCAGTACACCATCTACGAGTATCATCGTGTGGAGATCAACTTGACGAGCATCGTTAACGGATCTGCCTTCGAGTTCACTCCTCTACCCAGCAAGTATTCGTACAAACTGACCTTTGCATGACGGCCGAGCCTCACGCTTCGTCCCTCTGACTCCTCCCTCTGTGTGTTTCCCGTTCCTCCAGCTTGTCTTCAGCACACCTCCTGCGATCTCTGCCTAACATCCAACCTGACAAGCGGCTGCGGCTGGTGCAACACGCTCCAACGGTAAGAGGAGGCTCGAGAATTGTGTTGCAGCGACGCCTCGGACAGCTCGTCTCATTTGTGTTCACGCTGGGTTTCAGATGTTCTGACAGTATCGACCGGCACAGACAAGAGTGGTTCGATTACAACTGCCCCGAGGAGGTGAGACACACTCCCCGTGTACACAGCAGAGAAATGAGGATGGGTTTTAATTGTTTTCGACGTTTTTTGAGTCGTTCCTGTGGGTTTTCACTCAGGCTAAAGGCTCATGTGAGGACTACAACCCGATTCTACCCGAGGGATCGATGAGCTCCTTCAACCACTCCTCCCCTGGTCCAACACCTTCTTCAGCACCGGTCGAGGACCAGCCGGTCACTAGTGGTGAGTTTTACTGTAGCCAGAACCTAGAGGAAAACACAGAGTCTCTAAAAAGGGTGTAGGTGCTTTGTCAGGCACCTACACCTACTATTCCCTCCATGATACCAACAATCTCTGCTTTTCCTTTCTTTCAGATTTACAGACAGGTCCTCCAAAGTCTAATGGGATAACAGAGAACACAGCCATAATAGCAGGTGTAGTGGCCGCCCTGGTTCTGCTTGTAGCGTTGACCTTACTGGCCGTCTACTACATCAACACGCACCCTACAGTTGCTCCACCCTTCTACCTCATGCAGGTGAAACAAAGACCCCACACACACACCACAGTTTCACACACCGTGTCGAGTCAACCATTTGTTTTGTGTGTTTAAATTCAAACACCACCTTGTTGTGTCTTTACCGACTGCTCTCTGTCGTTTGTAGCGACGCACCAACAACTACTGGCCCTCCATGAAGTTCCGCAACCAGGGCTGCGACTCCAGCTACGCGGAGGTCGAGCTCGGGGGTCACGAAAAGGACGGTTTCATTGAAGCGGAGCAGTGCATCTAAGGGTCCTGGACGTGCACGACTGGGTCGGAAGAAGGACACCACCTCGAAGACGGTAACGCTACTACAACAAGGATGAATGTGGACGATCAGGCAGAACCAGCGACACAAGCGACACTCCGACAGCCGGACGGTGTTAACTAACTGCTGTCGTAGCTCGTTCTCTGTGTGTCTCGCTCTCTGCCCATCACACACGGAGGAGAGGCCATATCATCCAAGTGTTGGAGGGTCTGAAGCCAACGGTACAAGAAATGATGAGATGCAAATGTGTAACTGTACGAAACCCATCGGTCCGAGGGGATGTCAGGGAACGAATCGAACTAGCCTTCATACTGCAAACCAGTGTACAGCTCAACCTAACTCTGTGTTTTTGTTTTTATCCTGTCTATGGAGTTTGTTTGTTTGTTTTTTTTCCATGAAACTTCTACGTGAGCAATGATTGGTTCATAAAATGTTACATCTTTGTGGACTACAACAGATATTTAGCAATATACCTGATAGTGACTGTAACGATCATCTTGAACTTCTCTGGAGAAATGTGGATTGTCGTGGATGAATTTTAGAGGCGCGTCGAGTTGTGAGAGTTTTCGTTTTCTGTTTAAATGTCTTATAATAAAAGCTGGTGATGAGTGTTGAAACGAACCTGAGAACAAATGGTGCAGATCAACTTTCACAATGATCTAAATCACGAGTTGAGTTTATTAAAGCTGAAACAATTAGTCCATTAAAAGAAAGTTCTACAGCTATTTTTGACAATTGATAATTTATTTGTTCAAGTTTCCCAAATGGGACATATACGAGAGTAACTTACATTCCAAAATCCAACAATGTTTTATTTTAGACACACGTTCAGGTTCATATGCATCGACAAATGTAACTTTAAATATCATATTAAAATATATTTTAAGTGTTTGGTTACTTTAAGACCAGAGAAGTCTGAGTTAGATCAATTACGAGTTATTCCTCCTCATCGCACCTGATACACATCAACATTACATCAGTATTTATTGTATTCACTGAAAATTATATAGAGATAATCATTGATATCATTTGATTGCTCAGATCGACTCCCTCACTCTGAGGGACTGATGATTGACAGGTAACGCTAATCACTGCCACATGACGGAGCCATGAGAACACAACAAACACACAATGATCCCTGACGAAACGCTGACCCACAAATCAAACAACCCATGACCAACAGACACCTGTGAATATAGTGAATTCAGCTTCGTACCTAGCAAACCCCGGTAGCAGCTGGTTAGCCGAAGCGGAAATGGCGATCAAACAGACACGGGGTCAGTCGAGGACGTGAAATCGACCAGTGACGTAATAGGAAAACAAACCAAAGGGGAAAACGTTGAAATGGCGGACGTGTGGCAAAATGAGGGGGCACCCGGATTTGAACCGGGGACCTCTTGATCTGCAGTCAAATGCTCTACCACTGAGCTATACCCCCGCTGGAGGAAACCACGACGTGTAGGAACTATTTATTTACACACACGGGCCGTTTGCTCTTTGTGTGTGCACGTGACCCATGTACACGCGTGTAAAGCGCGTGGACGCATGTTGACATGTAAAGTCCGTGTTCTGCGTCGTTTCCACAGCAGCCGAGGTGGTTGAAGTTCCCCCCGGTGTCCTGCAGGGGGCGCCAACTGAACACAGTCACACTGCACGAGTCGTTGTTTTTACAAACTCGTCTATTTGTGTCATTTTGTTTCCATGTTGATGTTTACATGTTTACATGTTTACAATGTATCAATCCGGTCCTTTGATGTGTTTCGGTCGCTTTCATGTTTCACTGGTTTTTCTTCTGTTTCCTTTTAAGGTCATTACCGCTTAATGCATTTTAAGACGCCTTCATGTGCTCTGCAAAAAAATACGTAATTCACAGGTTTAAGGTAGGATGCGTAAATACAACCTGGCAGCTAATAACGTTTGTCTCTGATATTGTTGCAATGAAAGAAATAATCAATTTCGAGATTTTAAAAGAAAAATAAATACATTACGGAATCAACAGCTCAAAATGTACTTTTTTTGGTACGTTTACTTGATTTTAAAAGTGCTTTATAGATTGAGATAATTGTGATTATTATTATTAATATCATTATCATGAGGACAATATGGATTTTGGGAGGAAGGTGACAATACTGGAGAATATCTTAGCAATGATTCCTTAGATGTCGTTATCAAATCTCTATGACACAGACAAGTAATTGAGGCTTGATATTTTACAGTTTGACAATAAATAACTCTGAATAAACATAACCCAGTATATTGAAATGAGATTATAAAACAATAGCCTAAAATAAGTTTTTTATACGATAATGTGACACTTATTAATCCCACAGGAACTTCTCGTGCCACCTTGCTCTAAGATTACAGCATCACAATATATAATACAATACAGTGAGTAAAATAAAATAATAAATAAAAAATACAAGTGAAATGAAATATAAAAGAATATAGTGTATTGCATGACACAGTAAACTAGTCGTAAAGTGTCAGTGAGTACGAATGATAATAGGAGAAAGTATTCTGTAATCTGGATTATTGAAATTCAAAGTGACAACGTAAAGTTTTTACACAAATCCCGGATATAACCACCACTACAGTCCTTTGATCTTTACGCTATGTCCTTCCCTGTTTGATCCTTCATCACAGTAAGTATTCCTAAATCCGACGCTTTCTGCGGGACCCTGAAGGCGTCGTGACTCCTCCTGTCCCCCTGTATATGAATGGAATCGCCTGAGGACTTCTCCGTGTCCGCGCATCACTTCCCAACCCGAAAACTTTTTATTTCCCAGCTGCCTCGGGGAGTCTTTTCTTTCAGTGGTGCGATCCAATCCCATCATGAATCCGCCCTGTGGAAGATGCAATAAACCAGTTTACCCCACAGAGAAAATCAACTGCCTGGACAAGGTAAGATGACAAAAAATGAATCTAATGTCTGCAAAGATTTATTCTGTAATATTCCTTTTAGTACAAATCAGTTCTGTTCTTAAAAGCTGCAAAGTTCTGACATTCTCACATAAGACGAGACACCTTTTAAAATGTTTACTTATAATAACTCTTTAAAATAAACTCGGTGCTAAAGAGATGGAAGCTTCTTTCTCCTGTTTTATGTTTACTTTAATTTTAGCATCTTTTGTGCAAGAACGTTTTATCTTATGCTAACCGAACATGTTGCTCTCATTCACATAATTATGAAATACACAAAGACTCATGAGAAGAGAAGCCACATCCGGTGGATGAGTGCTGACCAAAAACCTCTGAATGTTAAAAAAGGGACACTGAGACTGTGTGTGTGCGTGTGTGCGTGTGTGCGTGTGTGCGTGTGTGTGTGTGTGTGTGTGTGTGTGTGTGTGTGTGTGTGTGTGTGCGTGTGTCAGTATGAGCTTGTTTAGATGTTCTTAGATCTGATTAAACGTGTCTTTAACAAACAAAACACTCAGTTCAAGTTACTTCAATCAATGAAATGACATTAATAACATGTTGTGTCACGGAGCTCGATCACTCAGCTTTATTTTGAAGGTCTGATTTCTTTCAAAGACAATGAAGGCATCCAGAGGTCACATGGTAACATTGGAATTTGCTTTTTCTTTGCACAGTTTGGAGCAAAGAACTTTTTCTGCATAAACAGCAAAAAACACCTTTCACTTCAAAATGTTGGAGTTTGGATGACGACATTTTTAGACATTTGCCCTTTTTTGTGGCTTGAATATTTTTCAGACCGGTGACGGACGTTTAAACAATTAAATAACGTAAAAAATATATATATTTACGGAGCCGATACCGATATTAGGGAGCAAACAATGTCCCAAATTGTCTCTGGCTCATATGGCGGCTGAATGAGTCCACAGCTGTGTCTCAGGAATGTTCCCACCATGTCACTGCAACACTGACGTCCTGTCGTCTTTTTCTTCGTGCACGAATTCAAACCATCAACCACAAGAATCAAGAGTTTAACGTACGTCTTCTTCACTTTGTTGAACTCATTAAACATTTGCACACTTTCTCTCTCTCTCTCCAGTACTGGCACAAAGGCTGCTTCAGCTGCGAGGTGTGCAAGATGGCCCTGAGCATGAACAACTATAAAGGATTCGAGAAGAAGCCTTACTGCAGTATGTGAGTGTTGACACCACGCTGAGCATCTGAGATTAAAATCACTAAACTCCAGAGATAACAGGAGAACGTACGACTGTGTGGGAGCGCTGTTTCACCACAAGGGGAAATTAATCATAAAACTGTGAGCGTAAAGTTAGAACGCGTAGTTTTTATTAATCTAATCGTCCTTATTGGGGTTTTGGAGACAGCAGCAGTGGAAGTTGTCCTTTGTTTGTGAGGTTTTGGTCACGACACGAGCAGACATCAGTTTCTGGGCAGTGGAGCTGGACGTGATGGAAAAGAGGAAGTGTGAACAGACGGACTCGAACATGTGATGCGACGAGTCCTCAGTGTGACCGGAGACCTTTCTTCTGATCTCGTCCGCAGAAACAAGCTTCTTGCTTTCTTCCTATCATGGATAAATCGTTTCTAATCCAGATATTAAATCAACAAAAGGCAAAACAACTGCAGCATGAGAAATGTATTAATTCATTTCCTCACCAGCATCAGCAAACTCTCTTGACATCTTCGTCAGTGTCTTCTTCAGCGTATGGCGTCGCTTTTAGACCCGGAGATATATATATTTTTCTATTTAGAAACGTCTTCAACCCTGCGGGGGACCCCCTGCTGAGTTCTCACATCGACTCCCATAGAAAGTCAGAAAAACTCGGATGCCCTCATTCTGACACAAAACCTTCTCTGGAGAAAATGTGGAGCATCTCTGGAGTTCAGTGCAGGTCTGGAAGCAGCTTGAGAGTCAAGCTTCAACCGTCACCATCAGCTCCAGCGAGTTGAAGAGTGAAGCTGAACTGTGGATCAGTTAAAAAGTTATTAAAACCCAGAGTTTTATCTCCAATATTCAGCAGGAAAACTTTTAAAACATGAAGAATCCTGAACAGAGTTTGGTGGATTTGTTACAGCTGCAGCTCTTCAGGTTCAGGAAGCAGAGGATCATGGGTAATATCCACTGTTCAGTTGTGTTTCAAGAGATTGAACCACTTCATCTCTCGGACACATACTGAATGAATCATCACATGTGGCTGCAGGGGGCGCTGCTGCTCAGTAGAAGTTGCATAGTGTTGCTTTAAATCCACCAACCGGTCGTGATGTGTTTTTTAAACGGTGGAGACATTGAATTAAAACGTGTCCTCTGTCCTTCTCTTTGCTTTTCAGGCATTACCCCAAAACCTCCTTCACTATAGTGGCCGACACCCCCGAGAACCTGCGTCTGAAACAACAGACCATGCTCAACAGCCAGGTGAGACCCCGACATCAGGCCCCGTCCCCGTGTCCTCGAGAGACACTCGTCCTAATCCGGTTGCATCAATCCGTCTCACGGCAGGAAGTCAGGACGCAGCTCTTGGCTCGGCGCTCGGGACGATTGGATTCGTTTAATTAAATCAAATGAGCCTTTTCAGCAAATTCTAAAAAACAGTCAATGTTTTACGGCTTCGTGTTGGTGCGAAGATTCGAGACGAGGCAAACATCCGAGTTTTATCTGAGCTACAAAATGTTTTAAGCGATGGTAAAATAGAAATAAAACATAAATTCTCCGGTGCCGTTGGTCTCTCGTGTGGCGCCGGCTCAGCTCGGCCTCCCTGGCTGCCTTCACTGTTCTTAGACTCTAATCTCCTCACACTGTTCGGGCCACGGCTTCACCTGATCAAACGGATAAGTCCCTCAAGTCACGCAACAATTAAAGAGATTCCTTTCACTGGAGGACGGGGCTGGAGGATGTTTGGCTAACGGGGAGCTAACGTTAGCCGAAACGCTAACACATCTCACCACGAGATGAGCTCGACGCCTTGTGTAGCCTGGACGGAGACACCACACGGAAATAAAACAAACCACGAAACTCTGAAAAACAGAGCGAGTACAAGTTCTTCACTTCGAAGTCGTGTGTGAACCGAGCTCCTGGTGCAACCGCTCACACACCAGGTTCCATTTTGGGTTAAAACCATTTGAACACCACTGTGTAACATAACTTTGTTGTTATGCTACATGACTGTTATAACATCATGATCACATTTACACTGAAAGCCGTTTCCTCCTCCACCCCCCCCCCCCTCCTCTCTCTCTCTCTCATCCAACCGACCCCAGTTCACTGTTTATAACCATAAAAGTCTCGGCAGTCAAGCTCCCTCACTGAGACGACATATTCCTCATAGCAAGAACATGACTCACGTGTGTGTGTGTGTGTGTGTGTGTGTGTGTGTGTGTGTGTGTGTGTGTGTGTGTGTGTGTGGGTGTGTGTGTGTGTGTGTCTCAGATTTACCTTCAAATAAACAATTTAGACTTGTGTAATGTTGCCAAGTAAACAGTAAACCATGAATGCAGCGTTTAACTCCACGTTTTTTTGAAGTTAGGATTAAAAAGCATTGGATTAATTAAGTAGAACAAATAAAATCTAGACAAAAAGAACGATTTCTGTACAATAAGACAGTTTTTAATACGCTGTGATTGAATCTGCAGGCTCTGTACAAGGAGGATTTTGAGAAGAGCAAGGGGAAAGGGTTCAGCGTGGTGGTCGACACTCCGGAGATGCAGAGGTTGAAGAAGACACAAGACCAGATCAGTAACGTAAGTAAAGCAGCGGCTCCACTGATCTGAACCGAACTCTGTGAGCTCCAGAACCAGGAGCCACCTCTGCAGGATTTGAAGGTTTGAGACCCGACGAGGCCGAGACCCGAGCAGAGAGGACAGACCCCCGCGGACGAAGGGATCCGATCCTGCAGAGACACACAGGCACATTTCAGACATTTCTCCTCGTCCTCTGAGGAGCAGCTGCCCTATATGGTCAAGGTCTCTCCACTGTAGAGAGACACACACACACACACACACACACACACACACACAGACACACACACAGAAACAACTTTCCCCCTTTTTCTCTCATGTGAGCAGCAGTTGCAGAAAGGAATGACGGCAATAAGCTGCATGTCCAAAGGGCAAAATCCTGCAACTTAGTTTTCCACTAGTTGCATCTTTCCTTCCATTTTGTCTTTCTGTCTTTCTCCCCCCCCCCCCCCCCCCCCCTCCCTGCTCTTTTATATATTTTTTATATCTGCCTGTTTTTCCCACTTTGTCAGTTTGCTCCTCTCGAGGTCGAGCGAGGACACGAGGGGCTGCTCCTTGTTTTCCTCTTCCATCCCCTAAGAGCTGCCAGCTCTCTGTTCACTTCACAGAGGTCGGGTCAACCTGCGGGGCCCCCTGGTGGATTCACTGCAGGCTGCACAGACACAGAGATTTTCTTTTTACTGGAAAAGTGAAGGAGCAGGTTGATTATTTATTTATTATATTTATTATTATTAGATGATCCCATAACGGAGCCAAACGCAGAATCTTAATTTACAGACACAAGTACAAAGAAGAGGCACACACAGACACACAAACACACACACCATCTTCACACACACAGACACACAAACACCATCTCTCAGCACCTCCTAACATGGTGAGCTTCTTCTCACAGGGGCAGAACTCAGCTGTCAAACCTTGTGAGTATTGTGCCCTCGTGTGGATTTAATGTGTGTTGCTCTGTCTCTCTCTTTGTGTGTGTCTGTGTGTGTGTGTGTCTGTGTGTGTGTAGATAAAGTACCATGAAGACTTTGAGAAGAGCAAAGTTCGAAGTGACGCACCCCCTCCTGAGAACAGACAAGGTGACACACAACCTCACACATTTTTAACTTATAGTCCCCAAAGCCATGTTGTATATTTGTACTAGTGTGTGTGTGTGTGCGCAGACTATGAGGAGCAACCATCCAACCCTGAAAGATTCATGCAGCCAGCAGTGACCCCTGCTGCTGTAGCACCACCTTGTGGCGGGGTAAGGCTAATGCATAAACACACACTTAAAGGCCAAAAGTACGTGGACACCGTGACATTACACATTCAGTGTGATTAAGAATTAAAAGTTGTGTGTCTGTGTGTGTGTGTGTGTTCCCACTCAGAAGCGGTACCAGGCCCTGTACAGCTACACGGCAGCAGAGGCAGACGAGGTCTCTCTCCTGGAGGGAGACGTGATCTCAGACGTGGAGCAGATCGACGAGGGATGGATGTTCGGGTGCAACCAGCGCACGGGGCAGCGAGGACTGCTCCCCGCCAACTACGTCCGACCCGTGTGAGACCAAGACATCCGGCGTCGCCTCCTACGATCAGACCTCTTCTCTAAAAACCACCTTTTGCAAATTATTTTTTAAATGGCCCCGTTTCTGCAAATATGTTCTTGGTTCTCAGATGAATTTCACTTTAGAGAAACAATAACAGTTGAAGTGAAAATGTTTTTGTGATAGAAAACTACAAAAGAGTAAGTAAGAGCAGAACAAATGGTATAAATTTGCAGTAATATTAAAATCCATTAGTTTATTATACTTCCCAGATGTTGAATTTCTCTCTCAGGTAATATTTACCTATTTTTATTTCCATGTCCTTCAACAGTAAAGTGCAGCGAAGTCAAACATCCTGTTCATCTGCTTTTTAAATCCCTAAAAACACACATTTGATTTATTGAAAAAACTCATTCACTGTACGATTGAATCATTTAAAGCGGATTTGATGAAATAAAAAGTGGAATATTTAAACCTTTTAATTTGCTCTTTGAACATGAAGAATATTATTTTCCTTCCTGCTTCTGCTCTACATCATGTGACCTTGTGGAAATAAACCAAAACTGAAATACAACATATCAATACCTTTATTCAAAAACATCACATGGGGAGTAAAATGTTACCTGATCAATCTTTCTGCTTTAAAATATGACAAAGACTTTATTTACAAATGATATTTTCTCAAGTTAAAACAATGGAACTAGCACCATGATTCTTTTCTTATATAAATCATTAATACAAAAACATCGACGACACCACGGACCCGAGTCGCTCTGTAAAACGCTCGTTCTCATCCCGTGAGAACTGTCGCGTTCGAGAAGAAGGAAACTCTCTTGTCCACTTTGCTCCGGAGTTTTGACGGCAGCCAGTTCAGCTGCCTGGCAAACAGCCGCGGGCTTCTCCCGATGAGGTCCTGACACAGTCTGGAGAGAAATCCAGGAAAACACACGTTCAGTTCATTGAATAGTGAAATAAATGGAGCCTTGTTCTAATTGATCAAACCGTGCTCTGAAGGTTAAATTAACTCGACCGTTATAATCTCATGAACAGGCCACACATAGGCAACATAAAGCTCATGAGCATGACCCCGTGTTGTACGTGAGCAGGCACACGGGTCCGTCCGGCAGCTCAGAGCAGAAACAACAGTGCAACGGGTCTGTGGGCTTTTGTTAACACTGCTTATTCATGTGTGACAGGAGGGGACATGCACGTTAAGTACAGGGCGCTGACTTCACGCAACAAGGAACACATGCAGCCGACTAGCGCACAAAAGCCACGCAACACAAACACACAATGATTTCATACAGACTGTGGCGAGCTACGCTGGGAAACTCGGGCGTCCTCCACCGGCTCCTGGACCTGGAGACGCTGCTGCTGGAAAAACCTGAGTCGCTTCTTTATCGAAACATCAGACGTCAAACAAACTGCAGGAGAGGAATTGGGTTTTCTGGACTTGCTCCTCCAGTCAGACAAATCCTGGGTTTTAGAATCAGAACCACTTTCACATCCCTCACCTCAGACAAATCCCTGAGTTTTTCTGTCATCAGCCCTTGTAATGTTAGATGTTCCTAAATAAGGAACGTGATTAGATCAGAACCAGACACGGAGGGGTCTCCTCACCTGAAGAGGGAGTACGGCTGCGTCTGGAAGATGATCACGTCTCTGCAGTGATGCTTCGACGGCGCCCGTAGAATAGCCACCTGACGACAGGACGAGAATCACAACAAAACTGAATCACTCGTGAAAAGTGAAATCTGTACATTGGTTCCACCACACACACACATTCGTGGTCTGCAAGGGATGAACCGTCCCTCTATCGCCACCTTGAGGTTTGGTTTTTAGTGACATTTTTAACAAAAGGAGCCATGATGTTTCAGTTTGTTATAAAATGTTCGTTGTCAACTTCAATAATCCAGTTTCACCCTCAAACCGTTCTCTGTGCAGTTGTTGGCTTCACCTGGGAAACCGTCGCATTACCATGAACGTGCACTGAGCCGCTAAACCACTTAAGGTCTATTCATGCAACAGTTTCACTCGAGCTATAATTAGTCCACTCATGAAACTACATCTGCTTCACCAGATTACAGCAGGAATGTGCAGTGTTTTGAACCCATGTCTGTGAAACGCGGAGGAAAGATAATCATGTTTCACTTCCACAAACAGCTTTAACTCCAAGTGCTCAGAGTCAAAGTTAGAAAACACTCGTCTTCACGTACCGAGTCCATGAGGATGCAGAGTTTACTGCTTCCTCCGAACACGACCACGTCGCTGTCGCTTCCTGGACTCGCCGTGTGACAGACCCTGAAGAACAAGCAGGAAAACACAGATTCTCAAACTGCTACAAGATACGTACAACTTCTTATTAAACACAGAAACTGATCTGAGAGCCGCTAGAAACCAATTATGAGTTGTATCGGAATTTTTACAGGAAAGCTTCAGGTCATTTGATATTTTCTACCTGTGGAACATTTAAACAAGCGTCATACGAATGAATTAACGACCTGGGCCGGTCCTTGTGTGGATGAGTCCTCTTGGTCCACTCTCTTTTCACTGTGTCGAACTGCCAAGCGTCATCTAGGAGAGAGAGAAACAGGAAGTACTACAACTGCAGTTTTCTAATCATAACATGTGCAATATTTCATATCACACTGCTATTCTCATTACTGCCACTTAATTAGTTTACCGTCTCACTCAACTTACTTTTACTACATTTTTATTATACAGCTGTCATACTTTAATTTCTTCCTGGCAACGGTTCTGCATTTACTCTGTATACACACACTATTTGTTGTAGTAATAATAGTAGTTTTACTTCCTCATTACTGTAATCTGGAGCAAACTGGCACACGCATTTCATTCAGGATTAATAAAGTCTCATTTTCATCAAGATCCATGAATTGCTCCCTGAGAATCATTGAAAGTGTAAAGTCTCAGAGCTGAAGACTGACTGAGGGTGTTCCCGTCGGTGCCGAGGCCTCCGTACACGAAGAGGGCGTGATCCGATACCGCCGTCATGCTGTGCATCGAGCGGCCCAGAGGCGAAGCGGACAGAGAGACGTCCCTGGGGAAATAGAACATAAACGCAAATCAGGGAATTCTTCAAGTAAAGAAATCAAACAATTAAAAAGGGAGTGTGCAAAAGGGAAGGAAGTTTTTACAATTTCGTCCACGTCCACGTGTCCAGGTCCAAGCAGAACATGTCCAGCTCGGCCGTCTCCTGTAAACCATCACGTAGCTTTAGGTACTGAACGTGAACGAGTGAGCATCGGTAACCGTGGTTACACCGTCGGATACACGACGTGGCCAAAAGTATGCAGACGCGCTTCTGGTCTCATGAGTTCCAGCAGTTGAAACAGGAAAAGGCCCCCCCCCCACAAACTGTGAGCACAAAGTCAGCAGCACGCTATCGTCTCATAATGAAACCCGCAACATTAATATTTCCCTTTTTTTGGAACACAGGACCGTGAGAAACGTCATCGGAGGTCATGTGACCTCGCACTTGAGGCGTCCACATACTTTTGGCCCGACGAGCGTCTGAACTCACCGAGCCGCCAGAGACGTAACCCTTGTTCCCCAGCAGGGCGCTGGCGTGGCAACCTCTGGGAGCCGGAGCCGGACCCTGCACATTTAAAAAATCATTTAAAAAACAAAATCACATGACAGCGTTCTTCACACCTATACTTGACTCTGATTTGTCGACCATCAACTTTTTGGCTTCACTTTCCAAGAAAGACGTAACTCAAGCAATGACCTCTAATCAGGTTCTCTGGTGTGCAACTGAACATTTCTGCGATATGTAAAGTAACTTCCTGACGATGCTCCTGAGATTTGATCCCATGAGAATGCGAGTGACGGTTGGACGACCTGACACCAGATGTTAAAACCACAACACAGGCCTCATCGTGTGGTTCCACCGACCTGAGTCTCCGGCACGCTCCACGTCTCCGTGCGCGTGTCAAACACATGGACCTCATTGTTCCAGCCCCAGCATCTGAACATCGTGTCTCTGATCGTCGTCTGAGGAGCAAAGACACAAATCATTATTTGGTTAGTTTTGGGTAAAGTACTTGTTGGTCACTACACTGATGTTTGCAGCTGTTGTTGTTGTGATGGTTATTAATCACCCAGGACATCTCTTCCACGATGAAGCTGGACGATGACGTGTTCCGAGCCTCCCCGATGGTTTTACATCCATATCCGCCAAAGTAAATTAATCTGCACAAAGACAAAGAGAAGAACTGATTTCTCATTTATTCACACGAGAAACTACAGAAAACTGGAAGCTTCCATTTTAAAAATCAAGCAGTTGTGCCAATACGCCATTTGTTTCAAATTCTATAAACCCATGTTTTGTGAATTGTGCAGCCAGGGTGTGAACAGCGGCTCTTCTTCATGAGCGGTGGCGTGTTGTGGATTTCCTGTTCACTGAACTGACCGGTTTCTGTGAACCCAGCAGGAATGTTTGTTCCGCGGCGACGGCGTTGGTCCCCTGGCGTCGGTCACTTTCTTCCACGAGCAGCTCGACGCCGACAGGTCAACGCTGAACATCTACAACGAAACACGAGGGTTGCGTTTGTCAGATCATGCAAAAGCTGGAGCCAATGATATGTCTTTTAAAAAAGGTATTTTATATATTTAAGTTGCCAGAGCAGATTTTCCAAACTTTCCCGATGATGAAAAGCTGGTTTGACCATTTATCTCTGAATGTTAACAACTACGATGCTCGAAGATTCACGTGCACCTTTTAAAACAACTTCCTGTCGTCTCAAATATCAAATCATGTCAACGGGTCGAGCTCTCTTCTTTGTGGCCGATCTGCCAGGAGCGTTTCACAGACATTGGAGGACCAAGACAAAAAGGGACCTGGAGGGCCCCCCCACATCTTAAGTTATAAATCTTGTACAGGAGCATTTTAATAACAGCAGGAAGCTGCGTTGCTTTTCACACTGCGTCTGGTTTGGTGCTCATAACCTCGACTCACAGCATTTTAATGTTTCTTTGACATGTGGAAAATATGCGACAGACAGAACTTGCTGCAACTTGATAAAATCGGCGAGACAGACAAACGATCCAGTGCGTCAGGTTTCACTGTTACAGAGTCAGAGCTCGTCTGACTGACAAGCTCTTCATCAACTTCTTATTGGAAATGAATTCCTTTAAAAAAAACGTTCCCTGTAATGCGTCGCCAGGAGAAACGCTCAGAAAGATCTGGTTTGTAGAGTCGCAGAAGATTGTGGGTTTCAACATGAGACATTTTGATGCAAGTACACAAATCAACAATATATAACATTTAAATGACGAATCGCATCTTTAACGTAATTCTGGTTCATGTCGTACAAATGCAAAAAGGATTTAAAGTCCAGCAGCAACCGTCTCTGATTGTCACCTGAGCTTCCAACTTGGGAAAAGGACTTAAACACATCTGTGACTGTGACGTCGTGATTATACGATGAGGCGGAGCTGGATTCGGCTGCTTCAACTAAACCAGTCCGACTCCTTGTTCGCGGCCTGTGAGAAACTCACCTGGTTCGAGTGTCCGACGGCGTCGCAGCCTCCGAAGATGTAGAACGTGCTGCCGACGTTAGAGCCGCAGAATCCCGACAGGTCAGCAGGGAAGTCGCCGCTGATCTCCCGGCGCTCCCTGTCACACGGGTGAGAGAGAAGAAGAGAGCTGAGCACAGTGAAAAACTCACTGAACACACCGAGGCCTTTCTCTATCAGGACATCTCTCAAACCATCGTAGTCAACACATCTTCTAAAGAACTTGTTTTATCAGACAAACACACTCTGCCTACATCCGTGTTTGACAGTCGAGGTGACAGCGTTCGACTCGGCTGATAAACCACAGCCGTCTCTTTGTCTTACCACGTCCCGCTGTCTAGGTCACAGATCCATATCTCGTCGCTGGGCAGCGTGACCTCCTCGCCAGAGACGACCTGTTGAGGAAACGGACGAGATCAAAGTCACAGAGAGAAACATGGGGGGGGGGCGGGTTGAAGACGAACCGACGGGGACATCTGACAAGGACTGTGGACGTTTGTGTCCATAGCAACAATCAGGGGGACAGATCCAAAAAGGGAAAAACCATCATGACGTGTGTTAAACTTGGAGAGTGTAGTTTATACCCTAATGCAAGGGTCTCCTACAAGGAAGGAGGCGGGGTCTAATGTAACCTGCCGGCTCCGATTGGATCAGTGGATCAACCCCCCCCCCTCCTCTTGTTATTGATTACATGTAATACTAGAATGTGATCCTTCTTCTTTCTTCAGGTCCCCCCTTTGTATGCGAGATATGTTCTCTTGTCGGAACACGTCGCTGCAGAGTCGTGGAACATTGACGCTGATGACGTCGGTGAAGAGTTGATGCTGGAGAATGTTTCCAGGTTCACGATGTTCAACAGATGCACAGACGTCAATGTAATTTTAACATTCAAGTACATTAAGATTATTAATTTAATAATCCTGCAAAAAATATATATATTTTTTTTTTCTGTTCTCTTAACTTACGAATAACAACTTTTAGTTTCTTTTCTTTTTTTACATAGAAGTCAATGTAACATTCAAGGTCATTTTTATACGACAACACATTTTCTCTTTGTTCCTCATCAGGTGCGACAGGAACACAGGTGACACAGGAACTCATTCACTCGGGTTAACTCAGGTATTTCAGGTTAACTCAGGTGTCTCAGGTATCTCAGGTAAATAAAGTAACTCGGGTGACAGTAACTCAGGTGAAACAGTAACTCAGGTAACTCAGTAACTCGGGTTAACTCAGGTATCTCAGGTCACTCAGTCCCCCTCTCACCTGGTAGCCCCCCCACACGTGCAGCCTGTGGTTGTGGGTGAACGCCGTGTGGCTGCTCCTCTCCAGCGGACCCTCCGGAGCGTCTCCCCCGCTGCTGCAGCCTCCATGACCCCGCTCCGGTTAAAAACTGCTCTTTAAAATGGTTTCCAGTTTGAGACACAGAGACACAGACACAGAGACAGACACAGAGAGAGACAGAGACAGAGAGAGACTCGACCTGCTGCTCCGGCTGCAGGCGACACAATCCGCACTGATGAACGTGTTTTTCAGGCTCCTCTCCTCAACTCACTCCTCCCATCACCTCGATGCTCACTTCCTCCAGGAGCCCGGGTTGCACTGGGGGGGGGGGGGGGGGGGGCAGCTGCAGCAGCTTCTCCTCCGGAGCCTGGTTCCGTGTCATTGGGTCATCAGGAGGTGGGGGGGGGAGGGGGGGGTCTGTCTGATCACAAACAGCTGAGAGTGATTCTGGTGTTGATGGTGACGTCACGTGATGAGAAGCACCTGTAATGTGCAGAAGATCATGGGGGATGGGGGGGGGGGGGCATTCTACCTCTGATTTATAGTTTATCAGCTATAAAAATAACTAAGAATATGCATTTCGTGAATAAAGTCCAAATTACCCAGAGGAAGGTTTTTCTTTGTTGCATTTCAAAAGTCAAATTGAAAAGATGGGAATTAAGTCAAAATGTTGTGTGTGTGTGTAGTCAAATTATATATGAACAAAATGTTGAAAATATAGTTGAAATTAATCAGCGTGAGATAATTTTGTATGTGCATTTCAAGAATAAGGTGGAAACATTGAGAGAAAAGGTCAAAGAAATGAGATTTTATCATATTCCCTGAACAAAGTAGTAATGTTGAGAATAAAATGTAAGAAATATGATTTGTTTTGTGTTTTGTGAATAAAGTCATAATGCAAAGAATTAATTCGAAATGTTGAGACTAAAGTTGACTATGATGTAGCACACTTAGCAACGTAGCATGCTAACAATAACTGAGAGTCACATTCATGAAACACAAGAGTGAAAGGGACACACACTGACATTTATTCCTTAAAATCATTTATACATTACATTCTGGATGAGATGAAAAAAAAAAAAAAATACAAACCAAGAAAAACAGTGTCGCAGAATTCTGTCTCCCGCAAATATCAAAATGGATTCGATGAGAAAACCTTCACTGACTCATTATTATTATTATTATATGATTCTGCAACTTCCTCTCTACATCAGAGTCCAATACTCAAAGAGACCAAAACAAAACTGAGCAGCACGGGGAAATATCAAAAGACAATTCCACGGTGTCACTTCATGTACGTGAGGATATTACGACTAAACTGTGGTCGAAATATCCGTTTAACAGTCAGCGCTAAGTGCAAATATGCAAAATGTGTTTTTGAATCAGAATTTGCACCAACAAAAGGGTTTTTATGCCAATTTGTTAATAATTCATTTAAGTCAGCAAGCAGCATAATAAATCTATTTTTGAATCTCCCCTCTAAACCCCTCTAACCAATATATTAAAACCAAATCTTCCCGGCGACAGACGTGTAATGCAGCAGTGGAATTTCATTTCGTGGCGATTCAGAAAAATAAAAAGTGATTAGGTGATTCTTAAAGGTAGTGTAAAGCTTGAATTAAAAAGAAGGCACGATCGAGATGTGGTAATTCAAACAGGTCATGAGCTGTTTACGCTATTTTGCATGTGCGGAACCCGACCTCGCCGCTGTGCTTGTGGTAAACACGATGGTGTTAACAAGGTTTTTTTCCCAACACACTAAGACAAAAGGAAATAAAAAGACGCAGCAGAAACGATTCTTGGCAGCGACCGGCACCGTCGTCCGTCCGGTCCTCGATTTGATGCTGGCTGAATCAGAATTCAGAGAGGTATTGAAGTCGGTAACGTTTGGCTGCAGTGCGGCAGCGTCGTGAGGCTCGGAGGCCAGACTCCGTACGACCGTGCGTCCTGAGAGATCCGATCACAAGCGGTCGGCTCCCGTTTGATATGTTATTTCTGTCAGTTGAGACCAGATTGATGCTGTTTTCTCTCAAGAAAGTTGAATGGAGATGTTCGGATTAAAATTGTTCCCTTCACAGATACCAGAGCATTTCATAAATAACAACTTATATTGCATATTTTAACAGCTGTATGCTACTAACCCTGTATGGAGAGGTTCTTCAATGTACACGTCGCCGTTTTACTTCTTCTCGCTCTAATCAACTCTCATTGCAGAACAAAGCCAGATGTTAGCAGGTAAAAGGTTTTTTGACCATTGGAAAAGCTGCTTAATATACTTAAAAGACGTGGTACCGGACTCTCACATAGATTCATGTACTCGCTGACGCCCGACCCGACATTTTGAATCGTATGTATTTACAAGGCTGTCATCGGCGAAAGCGTGATTTGTTGTGAACCTGTGGCAGGACCGAAGACGTCAGTTTAGGAGGCGGTGCTTCATATGTGGCTTCAAACACATTTGCGTTCACACAGGTAACAGCGTGTGAGCACATGCATCCCACACCACTTGTGATCTCATCTCTCAGGACGGGTCAGTGTCCCCGTCAATCAGCACAAGACTCTGAGACACCGAGGCTCTTGCACCACCCTTGGTTTTAAGGTCAGTGAGGGCAGGTTAATCGCACTCTTAATTGCACTTGAGGTTACTTCATGTAAAAGCTAGATTTCGTTTTTCTCCCCACAAGCGGCCGCCTGGCTTCCTGAAGAAGTTGGCGAGCAGCCGGTCGCCGTGCTGCCGGCTGCGCTCAGTCCTGAAGATCCCTCTCCCGGTATTTCTCCATTCGCTGACAGCGAGGACACGACCCCCCCGGAGCTTTACAAGCCAGGTGGAACACAGCTTTACAATCTTTACACCTGGGTCAGAGAGGGGAGAAGAGAAAGCAAGAAAAATAAATGTTAAACATAAAGGTGCAGAAGATTAAGAAACAAAAACAGAGAAACAAAAAACCAATAACAACTGACTCTTGACTTGAAACTAATACAACCCGTGGGAGTATTAGCAGCTGGTGGATAAATGAACAAGGTGTGGAAACAGGGGAGGGAGGTGAAAGCAAAACTACCTGGTGGTGCTGTCAAACTGGAAGGGGAAGATGGTGTCCTGTGCGTGGCAAATCTGGCAAATGAAGCCGCGCTGCGTGCACAGGTCACACTGAAACACGTGGCTGGAGGCAAACTGCAGCAGAGTCATCAGGTAGATTGCGTATTGGCCCTCTGCGATCTGGAAAAGACGGAGCAGACACGTGTGGGGTTGAGACGTTTCAAAAAGGGACAGACGCAGCGTACAGCAGCGTAACGAGGCGTCGGCGTTACCTCCTGCAGGTCGACGACACTGTACAGATGGCTCGACTCCAGCAAGTACGTTCGCTGACCCATTCTGGAGAGAGCAGTGGAAAACTAATTATAATAAATAGTGTCATATATAAAAAGGGTTTCAACAAAATAAGACTTCTGTACATGTTATTTATGAAACTGAATTCATAGCTTTATTAGACTTTGTAACGCCTGCAGCTTCCCTGTAGAAAACACACACACCTGGCCTGGAGCTTCTTGTAGGCTCCGCTGCGGCAGGTGAGTAGGTAGTCGCCGAGGAGACGCAGTCGCTGCCGCAGGTTGTGGGTCTGAGCCATGGACCCGGAGTGCTTCACTAACTCAGGGTTCAGCTGCTCCAGGTTGAGCAGAGGCTCGTGTTCCACCTGAGACAGCAGCCGCAGGGCGTTCTTAGACACCTGGAGAGAGACGCACACATTCAGCATATACGTCCCACTACGTCAGAAACATGTGGATTCATGTTGTGTGTGATCACCACAGAAAAAAAACCTCACAGTAAAAGACAGAACTCGTGTCTGTTATTGAAAGAGAACTCTGTCGTTTTAGGATTCAACTCTTACAACACAATCGGATCAAATCAGCACATCCGTCCGTTTCCATGTACGTGTGCCACCCACCTCTCGCTGTGTGAGGTCCCAGTTGTGCACCATGCGCGAGGGGATGATGGTGGTGTCACCGTGGTGACAGGAGGCACAGTAGTACTGGCCTGTGAACTCACATAACCTGGCTCTGCCCAGGGACGGACCGATCTGCTGAGCACATCCTGTGTGTGATAAACAATAATCAGATCTCAGCCTCTGATTCAAGAGATTACAGATTACAACTGAGTTTCACTGATGAAAACAACGCTGGAAATAATAATAAATAGGTTAACACAACTAAATATTACCTGCACATTTGAAGCTCTGAGAGTCCAGACCCTTCTCCGAGGGCACGGCGCAAAGATGAACTAGAAGTGCTCCATCTTCCTTCAACCTGTGCTGCACCAGCCTGTGGAGGTTCCCAGTCAACACCACTGCACCGGGCTGCACGCAGCCATCGTCCTCGCCGCTCTCCAGGTAAGAGTCCAGAGCTCCACGGATCAAAACCCTCCAAGAGCGAGCCTCCTCCGCGCTCTCTGCCCTGAGTCTCAGCGCATCCCTCACGGTCAAGAGTTTGAAAAAGGCCGGACCTCCCAGGGAGACGTCAGGCACCACATCCCGAATTTCCTCAATGGTGGTGTTCAGCTGCAGAAACTTTCTCCCGTCTTGCATCCGGAAGCCTTTCAGCGCCTCTAAGGAGAGGGAGAAGATCAGAGGTGCCCATGTCCGAGCTTCAGCATCTGTGGAGAAGTACAAAACGGATTCTTTGATGGCGTCCGTTTCTAAATCAGCCGACCGAGTCCAGTCGAACTCCTGTAGAGGAGGAGGGCCTCCAGGCCTCCGGAGTCCTAGTGTCCGGGTGTACGATCCCTCTCTCAGGGCTGGAGGGCGTGGAGGACGCGGATGAAAGCGTGCGTTCATCTACACCATTCTCACTGTACGGTTGTAGCACCTCCCACTGCTCATTGGCACAAGGTGCTGGCCGGCATTTGTTGACGGCCTCCGCGATCCGGTCCACCCAGTCCTCAGCTTCGTCACGATTGGCCGCTCGGAGGTACAGTCGCTTCCCAGGAAAGGCCAACTCGAAGCGGCCCTCGGGCAAGGTGACGCGAGCGTCCTCACACCGGACCAGGGAGCAGTTGTCAGAGCAGGTCCGCTCCTCGGCGTTGAAATACAGGCGGAACTCAAAGGGGGACAGCTCGCAGTAATAGTCTCGCCACAACCCCATCGCACTTCTTCTCTCGAGATGGCCGAGCTTCAGCAAGCCACGGAACGGGTTGGACAGTCCTGACAGACACACACAGACGGACAGTTTGAGGACAGACAGCAGCATCACTCCCAGGAGGCCGGTGTTAGGCCTAACACATTTAATTCTGTCAAAGCTGCTTTTACAAGTGTGTTTAACAATAAATACAAACATGATAATCAATATTAAAAACGTCTACAGATCAATTTATCATCAAATAGGCGCAGATTTCTGTCGATTCTTCAATCTGATAATTATACATACAAAAAACGAATCATCTAGTTTCAGTTTTTCCACTTGAAACAAGGAGATGCTGTCGAGTACCTATTTGCCTGCGATGGACGACACTGGGGGGGGACTGGGAGACCTTGGGCTCAGGCGTAGAGCGGGCGGAGGCGCCTCGTCCTGATCAGACACCTCCTCCAGCTGGGGCTTGTAGATGTCGTCCTCGGAGATCCAGGAACGGGAATGCTGCGATGTAAAAGACAAAAGTATTAATCTTATGCACAAGGAAATGAAATCTGACTTACTGGAGCTATTCAGTGAGTAGGTTGTGAAAGAGTGGTTCCTGTTATCATGTGACCTTGGGGGGAGTAGAGTGAGGACGAGAGTCTTCTCTGTTAAAGTTCAAGACAGATGTTGATGTAAAACTACATTTAATATAAGGATTTGAAACTGGATGAATGTATTTTTGTCATTGTGTAAACTTGAGCACACATCATGTGCAAGTCCAGCATGTTGTGAAATGTTGTGACATATCCTGGAGCTGCTGGTTTGTTTTCCCAGTGAACTCTGTGCTTCATTTTGACCACAGCCTCCTGATCTACAGTACAACACTGCCGTGACTTCTCATCATCATCTCATTGAGCTGCTTGAAAAAAAAATAAAACAGCTACATATTTTTTTCCCATGAATGGCTGGTGCTGATTTTCCACTTGGTTACACTGGAAGGAGTCAGACATTCTATCCGCCAGTTCCTCACGGGGAAATCCCGAATAGCAACAGGAGTGACAGCAAATTCTCCACTGTGAACAATGTTCTCCTCTGGAAATAAGTTCCAAGTAAACTGGGATCAACGGTCCTTCCTCGAGTCGTCGTCTCAAAGCCGGCAGTAACTGAAGGAAGGACGAGTTGCCCTTTGACCTTTACGTGGTTTCCTTTAGAGAATGAACAATTCATCCTTATCATTTCCAACTTACAGCCGTTTGTCTGCTGATGTACTTACTGAGAGAGAATCTGTGGACAACTTCCTGCTCAGGATGCTGGAGGAGCGACGCGGGCCCCGAGCCGCTCTTCACTGAGCTCTCTACTTCTGTCTCTTTCTGAACAGACGCCCCGTTCTCCTTCACATCAGCTGCATTCACTTCCTCTGTGTCCGTGTCCAAGTGTAACTCGTTGGAGGTATCGTCACACGCGTCGGAGGCCGTTTCGTAAACATGGTTATCACCGGATGACGGCGTCGCAGGGGAAGTTGGTGGTGGCTCTGCACGGGAGAGAATGAGCGGCTGGTCTTTCAGGTCTTGTGACGGCGTCGCAGGACCCGGGGTCTCGCTGTCGGAGCCACTGAAAACAGCCGTCTCCGAAAACTGATCCGGGCCCGTGCTCGAGACAAAGGAAGTGTCTTCGCGCATGGAGTCCTGACTGCCCTGTCCGCCCTCCCGAAACTCAGTCAGCAAGCTGCAGAGACAGAGACAAGACATTTTACTGAGTTTATAATAGAATAACACATTATTTGTATACATCAATGTCTTTTTTAAATATGAATTTGACGGAAATATGGCTACGAGATGCAAAAAAAACATTATCGAATTTTCTGATCGTCAAAGGAAAAGAGCAAAACTGACAGTGCTGGTCTTTCAATAATTTTCAACTTCCCTGTTCTTCTACTATTATCCTTATTTTTTCCAAACTCTATAAAAAAAAGGTATATATTATATAGAGGTATATAAATCCAAGATGAGCGGTGCAGTCAACGCACAAGAAGAAGATTTCTTTCAGGGTCAACTAAATAAATACTTCTTCAATATCTCAAAAAAGGGGCTCGGCCATTTTCTGAAACAGTTTTGCGGTGTTTGTTGTTTGTTGGGGTTTATTTTCAGCCGCAGATTAACGCACAGTTGATGCGTTAGCGAGTATTTACAGCAACAGGATGTCGCATTAGGCTTAACTCAAAATAAACTAGTGTGTGTGTTAAGGAAAGAACAAGTCATCCAGTGCATTTAAGTGTCTCATTGATGTTTGCAGTGGTTTTTGAATAAGAGTCGTCTTCAGCACGGGGAAATAAGTAATAATAGGATTTGGTTTTGGTCTTTTCATGGGATTTCATTAACAGTAACATCCACCTTACTTTTAACAATACCCAGGCAGGAACACTTACTCTTTCTGTGGTCTCTTGGTGCTGATGTGATTGGATATGTCCAGGTCACACGAGGACCACTGCTCTCCTGTCGGGCTGCGGGGGTCCTGCCCCTGCAGGAGGCTGTCGGAGCTCAAGCTGGAGGAGAGCTGAGAGGAGCCTGTGGTGTCCAGACTGAGATTAGAAGAGTTGAGTGCAGTCCGACCCCCCTGTAGATCACTTGACCCCCTCCCCACAAACAACACTGGACACCCTCTTTGTGTATCCTGAGCATCCGATGAGCTGGATGACTGAGACACTGTATCCCACGACTCCTTACACAGGGACCCGGAGGTGGGATGGTCCCCGCCGTTCAGCGTCAGGTCAGGTGTGTCCACCTGGGAGAAGGGGCAGAGTCCGGCGAGAACCAGAGGCGTGGTGGTCCACTCGTTGAGGACGGCGGACTTGTACGACAGGCTGAACGTGAGTGAGGCCAGACCCTGGAGGTAGCTGAGCAGAACGTCCCGCTCCTCGGTGTTCAGGAGCAAGGCACTGGGCTGATAATGCACCCGCAGCTTGGAGTCCTCCCGGAACAGCGACGCCAGGTAGCACTCCAACAGGCCGTGGTTGAGCGCCAGCCGCAGCCATGCTCGGCAGCGACCGACCTCCGTGCCTACGAAGCTGATCTTCTCCAGCTCTGTGATGACATCACTGGGGATTTAACAGAGAGAGTGTAGGGGAAATGGTCAAGATACATTACCCTGCATCAATCATATTACAGATTTGATTAGTATTTGACCGTGTGTGCCACGGTCTTGACTTACCGGTGGGTGACGGTCTTGAGGAGGCTCCAGAAGAAGGGCTGAGGGAGGGGAGCCCGGCCGCCCTTCCTGGTTCGCCCCCCGGTCTCGGAGCGGATGTACTTGCTCTTGATACCGTGGATGAAGATGGCCTCCAGGGCGCAGCAGAGCAGGTTAGCGTCAGCATCCTCGCTGGTTACGACGCGTCTGACGTCACGAATCGCTTCTGCAGGGCCTTGAGTGACTGCGCCAGCTTCTCTTTAATCTGCGTGACAACCCAAGGGAGCAGGAACTGTCAACATCCTCGTTTTTTTTCTGGCGAGAAGTCAATTAAGTTGTGGTTGTGATGAGCAGCACGTTGGGAAAGTGAAGTTAACTTCAGTGTTCATCAAGGTCTGTAACGTATCCACTTGCACATGACGCCCAAACATACAACAAGCCTACGTTGTGCAGTAGCTTGCAGAGTAAGGACACAGCACTGAGACGAGGATCTCTGTGTTCTTCACACTGAAGAACTCTTCTTCTTACTGCGCTTCACTGAGCAAAACCTGAGACTCGCAGCTAGAAAGATGTGTAGAGGGACAAATCCTCGCCTGCCTTCCCAGCTTCATGACTCACGTACATTCATTCAGCAGAACACTGTCCTGGTCATACATGCAGTGTATTCTGATAACTATTAAATAGTAATAGTTCACACTCGTTCTCCAAAGCTGCGTCCTCATTCTGCATCTGGTCTCATCTCTTTACCAGCGTTAGATTATCTGTTAACTTTAGCCTGTTCTAAAAACAGTAATGAGCCACTGACCCGAGTTCAGTTCCGACACTGATGTAATGCTGAACGCTGCCGAGTACGGTTACATCAGTGTCGTTAAATACGACTTTATTGTCACGGAACAGACAATAAAGTCCATTTGTGTCCCTCTCACCAGAGTTACAGCAGAAACAATGAAAGAAATTCTAAGTTATGACCATGAAGAGAAGAAACTTGTACAAGAGCCATCGCCCCTCGAGTGCGAGTATGAAAAGAAAAGGGCGTTGTGTCGATGTCACAGCTCAGCTAACACTCGCATTGACCAACGCCTGAAGCACAGCTGCAGCTTTAGACTGAAAGAAAATAGCTTTTACACATTAAATGTCATAAATTGATTATGTAAAACAGTGGAAAATGCACATGGAGGCATTGATACATGTATATAAGCTGAAGATAATGTTCTTGCACATGCCCTCATGACAATTAGCTTTTTATTTGGACAGAAATCAACTTGCTAAAGCAAAAACCCCAATCACAGAAACACGATCTCTGCTCGGAGGGGAACAGATTGTTGTTTTACCTGTTTGACATCTTTGGCCTCGGGTGGCGTGTCTGGCATCTGTGTGGCGAGCATGGCACCTCCGGGAAGCTACTCCCACATGGCACGACTGAAACGCACAAACAAAAGAGATTCATTAGACACGTGCAACAGGCTTACCACACGGGACGCACTCACACATATCTCTGTCAGTATCACATCGGACATTTAAGAAGGGATAAACAAGTAATGCGAGCTTGTGCGCCGCGTGATGATGATGTTTGCCACTCTTCCTCACTTCAGGGCAGCCGCGCATTTGCCCGTAGACAAATCGTTGCACGCTCCAATCATGAGACTTTATGCTGTGTGACATATCTGCGATTTCACGGTTTCAGTGTGTAAGAGAGTCATGTGAGGCGCCGGTTATAAAGAGGGTGTCAGCCGGGAAGTGGCTGCAAACGCTTCAGAATTAACTTCCCCAATTACACAATAAAAAAAATCCCAGATACGGCAAATCAAGATCCTAGAGAAGTGGCTCCCTGATACAATCAAGCCAGATAAGATTAACCCTCGAGGGGGGGTTAGGGTTCAGATCTCTGTCCATAGAGAATCAACTGGGCAACATGAAAACAGAGAAACCTTTTGTCTTTGCCGACCCTTTTCATGAGTGAGACAATTCCTCTGCATGATATCAACTGTTCCGATCACCAGCCTCACTGTTTCCTGGTCGGGACGCGACCTGAATCAATCAGGTTGATCACAACAACAAACGCTGTCGTGTGTGAAACGTTCAGGTTGAATGAGAACAGACGAAGTTGGAAGTGAGAGGGTGTTCTGCACCTTCTCTTCCTCTCTGCGGTCACCTGTGATTTAATGAAGCCCATTCCCATTAAAGTTCCTCATCCACACTCATTCAAGGTCATTTGTGTGTTTGTCTTTGTGTCTTTCACTTGTAACACACAACTAAACAACATATCTGAGACCAACTGGAGGTTGGTAGAGACATCCTGATCCCGTCCTCCATTGGCTTCGTGCAGGTTTAACACGAGGATCCACAGCATCTTGAAGTTTGACAGAAGAACCGAGTTCACGACCCAGATGTTTCTCACCTGCACATCTGCTTCTGTGACTGATAAAGTCGTGATTTAATCGCGGGGCACGTGAGCAACACACGTTAACTTGGCGATGATTTAAAAAAAACAACACTTATTTAACTCTTCACACGTGGTCTGACAAAACCCAATAACACCCCTGGTGGTTCCCGAACCGCTTCCTGGTGTGTTCCGATGAAATGACGTTTAACGTGAAGAAAGTTCTGAAGCGATTAACTGATGTTTGAACTCTGCTGCTGCACGAACTCTTTTTAAGCTAATAACAGAAACCCGGAGTTAATTAAAGAACCTGCAGGTAAAGTTCAAATATTAATAACCTGAATCCGGTTAACGTTAAAAAAAAAAAAGCACGTGACGCTTCACTGCATGTTGTTAAAGCTGTCAAGCTACGAGTGTTAGCACGGAGCGTTAGCCACACACAGCTAGCTTACTCACCGGGGAACAGGCTAACTGGGCTCGGGACCGAGCTTAACGTGCCCCGCGCCGCCGCGTGTCTCCCGTGCACGGCCGGGACCTCAGCAGCCGGGTCGGTCCGAACAGTCGCTCTCCATCGCTTGAGTCCAGAACCACCGGAAAACACCGGAAAACCTGCGTTAGCCGCGATTTGTTTTGACGTGAGGCGGTTCCGAGCCGTCCGACTGAACCCAAATGCATCATGGGAGCGTGATTACACCCGCGACGCCTTCACGGTCCATCGGAAATATGAGTAAAAAGCGACTTCTCTCCCTTTTTGGTCTTTTTATAACATCAATATGAAGAGAAGAAACCGTGGGATACTAAACTAACACAATATAACCTAACAGTTTTTTTTTTTTAATAACGTTTTATTCATTGAGGATATTTTAATATTTTTTAATTCAAACGGTCAGACTGAATATTCTTGAGAATTAAGCTCTTTGAAAGGGTGAACTCACATGATTATGTCATACTATTATCATTATATCAGTTCAAAATAGTGACAATAATAACGTTCATCGCAATAATTTCTTGGACAATATATCGTCATTGTCGTGACATGCTAACCATGATATCTTTCATTATGCACCACGTGAGATGTTTCCTTTCATAGCTACACAAGCAACGTTGGTATTATACAATAAACAATAAGTTAGTGTGGCCCTCGAAGGATTTTATGAACTATAAATGGACCTTGACAGAAAACAGGTTCCCCGCCCCTGATATAAAGCAGAGATATGAAAATATAACTTTTGCAGGATGGTTTCCGTCATTTTACCTAATTTACAAAGCAGCCACACTGGATCAGGACTAAACTAAAGAGTCAGTGAGTAAAACAACACGTTGAATGCATTTGAAAGATGGTTCCTGTCCTGTGTGGTAGTTCTTATCACACTGGTGTATGATCAAGCACACTTTGTTGTCTGGTAAGTTTTTGAACGTGGAGAGGGAGCATTGACAGCAGTGGTAATTCACGAGGTTCCCCTGAACGCAGCAGTTTGAAGGGTGTTGATGTTGCTGACACGTGAGAACTTCGTGTTCTTCTGAAATGTTCCACAGACCAGTCCCAGCTTCCAACTGGGCCCATCGCCCCCAATGCAACAAACCAGTAAATCATTCTATGACTGATAGAATAGAAGAGTTTGTTTTTCTGTTTTTTGTTTTTTATATCAGAAAAGAATTGGCTGCACAAAGATCGGTAGAAATAGGAATAAAAACAATAAACAATTATTTATGCCGGATGATTCATTGTTTTTTATTGGATATGACATATTTAATGAATAAATAAGAACATTCAAATAAAATAAAATAAATAATAAATTAGCACATTCAACCAATGAACTAATAAATAGTCAAACAACTTGATGAATGAATGAATACATAAATAAATAAGTAAATAGTTAAATAGATAAATAATCTGATGGACGGATTCTAGTCTTCGCTGAGTAGAGATGAAAGCAGCAGGTCCGATCTCATTAGATGACTTTTAATCTGCTTCCTGATCAGTTCCCAGGATTCAGCAGTGTAGTCCTACACACACAAGAATATTATTATTAGAAGGTAGGTAGGTAGGTAGGAAGGTAGGTAGGTAGGTAGGTAGGTAGGTAGGTAGGTAGGTAGGTAGGTAGGTAGGAAGGTAGGTAGGTAGGTAGGTAGGTAGGAAGGTAGGTAGGTAGGTAGGTAGGTAGGTAGGTAGGTAGGTAGGTAGGTAGAGTTAGTAGGTAGGTAGGTAGAGTTAGTAGGTAGGTAAGTAGGTAGGTAGGTAGGTAGGTAGGTAGGTAGGTAGGTGAGTAGGTAGGTAGGAAGGTAGGTAGGTAGGTAGGGTTAGTAGGTAGGTAGGTAGGGTTAGTAGGTAGGTAGGGTTAGTAGGTAGGTAAGTAGGTAGGTAGGTAGGGTTAGTAGGTAGGTAGGTAGGTAGGGTTAGTAGGTAGGTAAGTAGGTAGGTAGGTGGTGGTAGGTAGGTAGGTAGGTAGGTAGGTAGGTAGGTAGGTAGGTAGGTAGGTAGGTAGGGTTAGTAGGTAGGTAGCTGGGGTTAGTAGGTAGGTAGGTAGGGTTAGTAGGTAGGTAAGTAGGTAGGTAGGTAGGTAGGTAAGTAGGTAGGTGAGTAGGTAGGTAGGTAGGAAGGTAGGTAGGTAGGTAGGTAGGTAGGTAGGTAGGTAGGTAGGTAGGTAGGTGGGTAGGTAGGTAGGTAGGTAGGTAGGTAGGTAGTAGGTAGGTAGGTAGGTAGGTAGGTAGGTAGGTAGGTAGGTAGGAAGACTTACCAGTTGATGTAGCATATGACGTGACAGTCTCTTGAAATACATGCGCAGCTTCTTGTTCTTCTTCTTGTGGCTGTGGCTCACAATCTAAACAGATAAAAGGTTTTGAACAATACTTTAAAATACAGCTTTGATTTAGTTTGATGAAATGACAGTGTCACCATGGAGACGCCTCAGTCAACAGCACTCAGAGCGACAGATCAGTCAGTTTTAAATGTGAGGGAACGAGTGAGGCAGCGTTCATCCACCCTGACACTTACACAGGAGCGAAGGCCGTCAGCCTGTCGGCTCATGACGTTGAGGAAGTCCTCCAATCTTCTCTCGTCCCATGATGCAGCGCTGTGGTCCTCCTCAAACAGCAACACCACCTCCTCCAGAACCTGCACCGTGAGCGCAAGCTTATCCTGATCCTGGAAGAGGAGGAGGAAGAAGATGAAGGACCAGGAGAAATCATATAGACGTACATTTGACAGCTGTTTTAAAAACTGGAGATAAAAAGAAGAGATATAACAAATATAATCAAAAACACTTTTGTTTTCTTCACTGCAGGTTTGTATTTTACTCACTGATGCTTTGGACTTCTGACTGTACAGATCCTCAGGGAAGGACACTTCAACCTCCTCAGTGGAGTTAGTGGAGTTATGAGCCTGCATCACACACACACACGTCATGTTGTCATTTCATTCACTTCAGTTATTCCAAAGACTTTGAACCTGATGCAAACAAGTCACTCACCATCATCTCTAGTAGATCCAAAGAGTTCTCACTGAGCTGTTTGAACTTCTGATCCATCCATCTGCAGCTCGGCGCCGAGCCTGCGACGCTCAGGCCGAGACAAACTAAGAAGATCCTGAGGAGCATTTTTCAAAGAGCAGGTAGAGGTTGACTTAGTAATCTCAGGTGTCTCCTGGTGTTTGTGTTGGAGCAGATCTGCAGAGCCTCATTTATAGTAGAACTCACCTATTTCATTTTCCTAACATGAGCTGTGGGGAAACCTGCTCAGCACTGTGGCTTTCACAGAGTTCCCATGTCGAGGTGAAACCTCAACCTGAAGGTCAAAGGTCACAAACCTTAACTGAAATTAGGATCCTGATAAAAACTGTATTCACTTTATTAGGATCAAATTAAGCATAATAATGTTTAGATGTTGTGCTCTGGACTGGAAGAGGTTTTGGGCTGATTTCATATAAACTGTACATTTTGTTTTGGTAGAAATAAAATCTTTCATTTGTTTTGTACTGCATCTTGTTTTACTCTGACCTAGTTACATATATACTTACACAACAAGTGTTACCTTTATATAAATACAAAGACTATTCACATAGACCCTGTAGTTACTGATATATACACTATTAATTTCGATTATGTCTATTTGGAGCAGAGGTCTGAAAATGAGAGGGTTAAATTAAAGCGTGCAAAGGGTGATGATGATAATAATAATAATAAAATGTTGTCAAATAATCATACGCACTTTTGGGAAAACGTGTTTGTTTGATTTCCTACGAATTCACTCTGTTTGTGAGGGGAAAGAAAAAATACTCTGTGTAATAGCCACATCTAGTAAAAATTAAAAATGTCAAATAGTAATTGGAGATTTAAAATTAAATAAAAAACACCCAATCCACCACAGAACAATAAAGTGAAAATGCAATAAAGGTTGATGACATGATTGACGCGAATGACATGTGTGGTCATTCTTCAGAACGATGACGTGGGCTGCGTGAAGGAGCGACAGCCACAGGCCGGAGTCACTTTCACTTTCTGTGAAGAGGAAGTGTTTTCACCTTGGGGCCTGTTTGGAACGCGTGAACACTGCAGACACAACTACAGCGTCACAGCTTTAATGGTGTCTACATGTCACTAAGAAAGCTAATCTGCCACGCCCACGTGCTTCAACCATAAACTGTTTCATTTTGCGGACGTGTGCAAATATTTCAAGAATGTTTACACTCTCAAAAAAGACGTCAAGACAAATAAAGTATGGATCAGTCAGGTGCTCTGTCCCCAACAAAAGAAACATAACAAAATAAAAGTCTGTGTTTGTTCTGCTGCCACTCTGTGATTTTTCAGGTTGATATCAGGTTGAACATGTGGCCTGTTCTGCAGATTCTGTTCTGCAGATTCTGTTCTGCAGATTCTGTTCTGGAGAATCCTCTGGTTGTGACGTTGGTGCAGCCGTGGTCACAGCAAGGTGAAATGTCACGGACATGTTCACATGAACCAGCGTCAAAGTTCAGCCCGCAGCCACTTTCCTCTTGTCTCTGAGGGAAGTTCCCTTTATGACGCCTCATGGACACAATGACACCTGCAGTTTTATCAATGAATGATTATAATGAGTCCAAACTGAAATAAGGATGCAATTCCCACAATAATAAAAAACATCCTTGTTAGAATTAGGTTTGTGTAAGTATATATGTAACTAGGTCAGAGTAAAACAAGATGCAGTACAAAACAAAATGTACAGTTTATATGAAATCGGCCCAAAACCTCTTCCGGTCCAGAGCACAACATCTGAACATTATTATGCTTAATTTGATCCTAATAAAGTGAATACAGTTTTTATCAGGATCCTAATTTCAGTTAAGGTTTGTGACCTTTGACCTGCAGTTTGAGGTTTCACCTCGACATGGGAACTGTGTGAAAGCCACAGTGCTGAGCAGGTTTCCCCACAGCTCATGTTAGGAAAATGAAATAGGTGAGTTCTACTATAAATGAGGCTCTGCAGATCTTCTCCAACACAAACACCAGGAGACACCTGAGTTTACTAAGTCAACCTCCACCTGCTCTTTGAAAAATGCTCCTCAGGATCTTCTTAGTTTGTCTCGGCCTGAGCGTCGCAGGCTCGGCGCTGAGCTGCACATGGATGGATCAAAAGTTCAAACAGCTCAGTGAGAACTCCTTGGATCTACTAGAGATGATGGTGAGTGACTTGTTTGCATCAGGTTCAAAGTTGTGGAATAACTGAAGTGAATGAAATGCAACAGACGTGTGGTGTGTGATGCAGGTCATAACTCACTACTCCACTGAGGAGGTGAAGGTCCTTCCTGAGGATCTGTACAGTCAGAAGTCCAAAGCATCAGTGAGTCAAATACAAACCTGCAGTGAAGAAAAAAGTGTTTTTTATTATATTGTTATATTCTTCTTTTTCTCCAGTTTTTAAACAGCTGTCAAATGTACGTCTCTATGATTTCCTGCCCTTCATCTCTTCTCCTCCTCTTCAGGATCAGGATAAGCTGCGCTCACCGTGCCAGTTATTGGAGGAGGTGGTGCTTTGTGTTGAGGAGGACCACAGCGCTGCATCATGGACGAGAGAAGATGGAGGACTTCCAACGTCATGAGCGACAGGCTGACGGCCTTCGCTCCTGTGTAAGTGTCAGGGTGGTTTGAACGCTGCCTCAATCGTTCCCTACATTTAAAACTGACTGATCTGTCCTCTGAGTGCTGTGACTGAGGCGTCTCCATGGTGACACTGCATTGCATCAAACTAAAACAAGCGTATTGAAAGGTGTTCAAACTGTTGCTTTTGAGAGGAGCCACAGCCACAAGAAGAGAAAAGAAGCGCTCATGAGTCAAGAGGACGGTCACGTCTATGCTACATGAAACGGTAAGCGCTGCCTACACTGTCCCTCATTTAAACCTGACGACTGCACTCGATCCTTGACTGACGCTACCGGGACACTACGACTCACCTACTACTACACACACTACCACACCTGCCGTACTGCCCACCAACGACGACCGTACCACGAACCTACCTTACCTACCTACACTACCACACCTACCAACCTACTAAACCCACTACAACTACACTACCACCTACCTACCACCTACCTACCTACCTACCTACCCACCTACCTACCTACCTACCTACCTACCTACCTACTACCTACCTACCTACCTACTAACCCTACCTACCTACCTACCTACCTACCCACCTACCTACCAACCTACCTACTAACCCTACCTACCTACCTACCTACCTACCTACCTACTACCTACCTACCACCTACCTACCTACACCTACCTACCTACCTACACTACCTACCACCTACTCCTACCTACCTACCTACCTACCTACCTCCTACCACCTACCTACCACCTACCTACCTACACCTACCTACCTACCTACCCCTACCTCACCACCTACCACCTACCTACCACTACTCCTACCTACCTACCTACCTACCTACCTACCTACCTACCACCTACCTTACCTACCTACCTACCTACTACCTACCTACCTACCTACACTACCTACTAACCCTACCTACCTACCTACCTACCCTACCTACCTACCTACAACCCCTACCACCTACCTACCTACCACCTACCTACCTACCTACCTACACCTACCTACCTACCTACACTACCTACCTACCTACCTACCTACCTACCTACCTACCTACCTACCTACCACTACCATACCTACCTACCTACCTACCTACCCTACCTACCTACCCTACCTACCTACCTACCTACCTACCACCTACCTACCTTCCTCACCTACCTACCACCTACCTCCTACCACCTACCTACCTACTTCCTACCTTCCTACCTACCTACCTACCTACCTACCTACCTACCTACCTACCTACCTACCTACCTACCTACCTACCTACCTACCACCTACCTACCTACCTACCTACCTACCTACCTACCTACCTACCTACCTCCTACCCCTACCTACCTACCTACCTACCTACCTACCTACCTACCTACCTACCTACCTACCTACCTACCTACCTACCTACCTACCTACCTACCTTCCTTCCTTCCTACCTACCTACCTACCTACCTACCTACCTACCTATCCCACCTATCTACCTACCTACCTACCTACCTACCTACCTACCTATCCCACCTACCTACCTACCTACCTACCTACTCACCTACCTACCTACCTTCTAATAATAATATGCTTGTGTGTGTAGGACTACACTGCTGAATCCTGGGAACTGATCAGGAAGCAGATTAAAAGTCATCTAATGAGATCGGACCTGCTGCTTTCATCTCTACTCAGCGAAGACTAGAATCCGTCCATCAGATTATTTATCTATTTAACTATTTACTTATTTATTTATGTATTCATTTATTTATTTATTCATTCATTCATCAAGTTGTTTGACTATTTATTAGTTCATTGGTTGAACGTGCTAATTTATTTTTTGTAAATTGCAATATATACATTTCATACATGTCATATCCAATAAAAACAATAAATCGTCCAGCAAACAAAAAAGTTTACATTGTTTTTATTCCTGTTGCATCAACAAACACAATGCTAATGTATTATTATTATTATTATTATTATTATTATTATTATTGCGAACATGCATTTCAGTCCATCCAACCCTACACACAACAACATGTCGGTGACAGTTTCTCTCGTGGGGATTTCTGTCCTGAGTTTGTTCTTACATCCTCTGCAGGTACAACATTGAACGATGATATATACATCATGAAATAATACACAACTCAATTTATGTAAAAAACTAAAACAACAACAACCTCCCCCAATCAGCTCCGCTCCATTCTCTCCAGCTGTTCCTGACATGTGTTCTAATCAGTCCGTTCTCGAGCTCAACTGAACATCTGCACCAAATTTAAAGAAAGTCCCTCAAGGCGCTCTTGAGATAACGTGTTCACAAGATAGTTGTTTTCACTTCACCATCAATAACCGCGGGTGCGTGATCAGAACTGGTTGTGAAACCGTTTGAGGTTCGTCCGCTCACTCCCAGGGGGCTTCGCCTTCGTCAGCCTGGGCGTACACCGACAGTTCCTCGTACAGGCCTCCGTCACACCTCTCGATCGCCAACCCTGAGAGACACACACATCTTTATATGACAGCAGCTACATGCATCTTTTAAATCTATTTATAACAATATCATACTTGCATGGGCTCAGTGCTGTTTTACATACATGTTGTCATGCTCCAAAAGTTGTGAAAGGCTTTGTTCTTTTGTTTGTGCTTAATCTTAAAAAGTTCTATATGAATAAAATGTATGAGGGGAAAAAGAATGTCCCCGTCTGTGATGAATATATAGATGTTCAACAAACCTCATAGATGTGATCAGTCTCGGGCTCCTCGTATATGATCTCCATCTTTTCTGACTGTTTAAAAACACAAAAAAGGAGAAATGAACTACAGTTTGCACTTATCTACCTAACATATCCATCATATCTATCATATCCATCATATCCTCTATTTATCGTATCACATCCATCATATTGTAGCTAGTTTTACTTGTGGTTACTATACACTATATCTATATATCTATAGAATAATCCATACGATAATTAAACAAAACAAACTGTCCAGATGTGTTGAAACAATAAGTCAATCAAAAGTAAACGATCCGAGAACCACTTGGACATTTGAGTAACGACTCTAGTTATTCATCAGTTCGAGATGTCCTGGGTCCCCTGTGTCCGTCCTCTGAAATACAACAGACACATGTTTATATTGACACAGTGAACCAGTCGTGCGCTGAACACGGCCGTTGTGTCTCACCACTATTCTTCCTCGCAGCAGGATAGCAGCGACAGCCGCAGCCAGCAGGAGGCCCTGGATGTAGATGAGAGCGTCCTTCATCGTGGTCCTGTGCTTTGCCTTGGAAAGGTCTGTGGCCTCTGGGAGAAGAAAGACGGCTTGTTTTTGAAAAAGCGTTTTTTTCCTGTGAGTCTGTATATGAGACATAAGTTCTCCCCCGGCTACTTACTGAGGACTATGAGTTGAGTTCCGGGCCCCCACGTGTCGTTGATCTTGCAGAAGTACACTGCGCTGTCCTCTACGTGCACATTTTTGATGTTGAGTAAGAAGTTTCGGGTGTGATCCCGGTGTTGAAATCCAACCCTTTCTCCCTCCACCTTGACTCTGTCTTTAGGATCCTCATCGTGCGCGTGGGCCTTGAACCAACCCACGGTGGCTGGCCGATGTGGCCTGAAGATACAGCAGATGGCCACGTTGCGGTTGGTTTGTACACCGTAGAACCGGGGCCTCTGGGTAACGCTCAGAGCCTCTGAGCAAACAGAAGACGATTAGATGAAGAGAACATGCAGGTGCAGTGTTTTCACTGTTTGCATAAATGTGATGATGAGTTGACATCACTTTTAATGCTTATGTAGAAAGATCACCAGATTTCTACTAAACACAGATTCACTCAAAAACCATGAGAACCATGTGGAGCGCAAACTCACAGCTTCTTGAGTGTGAGTCGGATTTAAGTGCAAATGATCGATTGTTGCAAATGAAATCTGAATTTACAAAGAAGAAAATCAATTTGTCAACATGACAATAACATCGCAGTCTTTTCTTTGTCTTTCGGGTTATTCTTGTTGGAATATTATCTCTTCTCCGTGTTTTTCTCCTAAAACAATCTGTAAGTTTGACATAAAGTGAAGAAAATCAACATGACAATAATATTGTTCAGTCTTTCTCTCGGAAGACGACTTCCTCTTTTCCCCCAGATGTCCAGGAAGTGATGGTTTTGTGCACTCAAAATAACATGCAAAGCGTGTGTGCGCGCGCAGTGTAGCGGTGGTTTAACAGAAATAAGAAATTACAGAAACTGCAAAGCCTCATGAAATGTTGTGGATTATTACACTGCTGTAATAACATCCACAGTTTCAGTGATGTTAATATTTCCTATCAAGACTTTAACTGCTATTGGCATCATTTTAAAAATCTCGGCCTCTGATTACATTACATTCCAGAGTCCACATTTACCTGAGAGACCGATCAGAGCGAGCGCACAGCATCCAGCCAGCAGCCAGCGCATGATGACACGCGAGAAGAAAAAACGATTTCAAAACGCCGACGTCCACGCGCGACGAGGTCCCTCTGCAGTCACGAAGAGAACGAGTGCGTGCAGTCTGTTATCAGGCTGGTGTCAGGCAAATGAGGGGAAGAGCTCGGCAGCACTGAACCGAAAAAAGAACAGAGGACAACCCACAACTTCAGAAACATGTCGAGTTCCAGTCACGTACATTTGTTCCAGTTTTACTGACGACGTGAAGCAAAGTATTAAACCATGTTTCCTTTTGTCTCTCTTTATTCAGGAGCATCTTTCAGCTTGAGGACCTTTTTGATTCCATGTTCTGATTTTGGACGCTTTCACTCGAAACCCTGCGCTTGCACTCGGGTAGCTGCTGCTTGTGCTCGGATGTGCTGCTCGTTGTCAAGTGTGACCCTGCTCTCAAGAAGTTGTCGCTTGCACTCAGGTGCTGTGCTGTGCTAAACTGTGCGTCGCTTGCACTGACTCCTGCGTCACCTCAGCTCTCTCCTCCTCGCGTCTGTGCTTTGTGCACTGTGAACTTGTGTTGTTTTCTTAATTGCTGTCGTGTTTTGTGATTTCTTGTGTTTAGTTTTTTCCCCATTCCCAAGCTTCATGTCTGCAGTGCAGCGTGTTCGAGGTACGGCCACCAGGGGGCGTCAGTGCACCAGTGTAGCTCCACAGAAGACACAGGTCAATATAAGCTCTTACATTTCCCTACGAGAACTTTATTCTAACAACATTGTTACAACTTTTTACAATAACAAAATGATATAAATAAACAATACAGAGGAACAGAGTGTATATACAGGCAACACTGACTGTGGGTGTAGCAGTAATGACTTCCCCTCCATTAGAAATGTAAACAAAAGGAGGACACCACCTTGTGAATATGACTGTACCATCAGGGAAGACGGCGGCTAAGTGGCGGTGCGGCGTGTCGAACTGAAACAGGACTGACGCAGGTCACCGCACAGACGTCCCGACAGGAACAACCGCCATGCTGCGCCCGCAGGATAAGACAGAGAGACCCCTCACAGAGGACACGTTCGGTTTTTCTTCCTTCCTCCAGGGTTTGATGTTAAAACAGTGATGAACACACGAATGAGAGAAGAGGCCGTCTTCTACAGTCTAGTGTAAAAAAAAAAAACTAGAAAAAGTGCTTATGTTACTTATGTTCAGAGTAAGACATTTTAAATTCAGTTAAGACTTACGAAACAGCAAGTGAAGCAACCTTTCTATGAGAGGACAGGATGACCAGATCCACAGTTCATAAATAAATAGTTGTCGTTAAACTACAGAAACCTTTTCACTCCCGTGGGGGCTGCGCTTGAGAAATTCAATTAAGATCGAGCCAAAAGACAGAGTCCACACTCTGTCTTTTATAACCTGAGGCAAAACTTCCTTATATGTTGTCGCTAGAATTATTCTTGTTTAATAGACAATAACGGAGGTTAGTGGTTGTGTCCTGCAGTCAAACATCACAGATCCGAGGGGACAGTCACAGAAAAACAGTTTCATAAGACATGCATATATCAGTGATGAAATCATCTTAGGAAACAGGAAGGTCTCTCAGTGTCACGTAGTCAACTGCTCTAACTTGACCTGGAAGGGGTATAAATAGTGCAATATAAACTGGGCCTTCTGAGCGAGCCAGTCGGGGGGGGACACGTGTTAAGAGCGTTAGCCGGCTCGTGTTAATGTGAACAGTGATTATTCAGAAATCAGGGTTTCACTGGTGGACTGGGACCGATCTGATCCAGATGTGCAGGGGGCGGACACAGGATTGTTTTTTTCTTAACATTCCACATTTTCGTTGTTTTGTCAGAGAATAATTCATGGATCTTGATTTAAAAAAATTTGTGTTTGCAATTTGGTTCAGATCCAAATAAAGATATGGTTCTAGTAAATGTGTTTTCATAAGGGGAGTGTTGGGCAGAGGTATGAGCTACTGAGTGACTTCTGGTTAATATATTTCACATCTGCAAACAACTGATTCCACCTCAGAGAATCGTGAATTAGCACGTCGAGCCGTCACGCTGAGGAGATTCCACATTAAAGTGTCTTAGAGTAAAGCAGGAATACATTTTGCGACAATGTCAATGTGGCTCTCGTGAATAAGTAGTTTCAAAAAGGTCGCTCTGTAGAAAAGGACAGCGGTGGAATCGGGAGGATAATGATTATATAGAAAAAACGAAGTGTTGCAATTCTCCTGCCGGTGTTCAGTTAAATCCTCAGGCACAAATATTGATATGAAGTTATTTACCGACCTCCCAAATTTAGAAATAATGTACATTATTTATTTTTTTTTGAGAAAAACCATGAACCCCAGTTTTACTTTCAACCCAAAAAGACAAGTTGAAGAATTGTTTGTTGAGTTAAAAGCATTCCGTGGCTCCGTGTCACCGCTTCATCTGACGTGGAGAACAGCTGGTAAAATAAAAAAAAGACATCAGTGCTTGTTATACGATGGACTCTCTCAGGTCTGCGTCTACAGGGAAGAGCTGTCGGTCGGGGGCAGAATGTAATAAAACCTCATTCGTAATTTCTACAGGTACGACGATGACGTGTGGCTCCGGGGGATCGGGGCCACACTGGGCCCCCGTGGGCTGTGGCATTGTCTCAGGATGGAGAGGCTCTTGGTTTGCCAGAGTTTCCAGAGCAGCCTGCTCCATCTCCTCCGCCAGCTCCGCATTGCTCCCATAGAGCACTCCCAGCTTCCGCGCAAGCAGCCCCTCCCTTTCGGCGGATCATCACTTCCATCCCTTTTCCCCGACCTCTTGGAGCGGTGCATGAAAGCGGCGTAGCGGATGCCGCGTTTTAGCAGGTGGGTGCGGTAAGCCCTCTGAAGGACCACAGCAGCCATCTGCTCTTCTTTGTGGCGCATCGTTGTGGTAATCGGCGCAAAGGAGTCCGATGTGGGGTTGTTCAGGATGAATTTCGCCTCTATGCTCTCCTTCATTGCCGCCATCTCCACCGTGTCTCCCAGGACAATCTTTGTGACGGCCAGCAAGACATCCAGGCAGTGGATCCTGTCCCCGATGACCAGCGGCATGTCCATCTCAATCAGGCGGAGCCGGTTGGGCTTGGCCACCCTCAGCGGCTCCTGCAAGGTGTCACAAAAATCGGAGAGCCTGCCGTACTCAATGAACTGAGTCCCGTCTAAGTCGAACTTCTCCCACGTCTCGTTGAACATATCGAAGTCCTCCTCGCAGAGCGCGTCACCGCTCTCCTCCTGCGCCACGTTGAAGTTCTCCAAGATGATGGCGATGTACATGTTGACCACCACCAAGAACGAGACGATGATGTAGCTGCAGAAGAAAATCATGGCCATGCCCGGGTTGCCACAGTTACCCTTTACTTCGGTTCCCGGGTTCTCGAAGTTTGGATCACAGTCTGGAAAGTTGCTGTTCAGCATCGGGAGCAAAAGCCCGTCCCAGCCCGCCGACGTGGTGATCTCAAACAGGCAGATAATGCTACCGCCAAACGTCTCAAAGTTAAAAATGTCATCGATCCCAGCCCCCTTCTTGACATAGGCAAAGTTTGACATGCCAAATATGGAGAAGATGAACATGATGAGGAAGAGTAGGAGACCAATATTGAAGAGGGCAGGAAGTGACATCATCAGAGCAAAGAGAAGCGTCCGGATGCCCTTGGCTCCTTTAATAAGACGCAGAATCCTGCCTATTCGGGCCAATCGGATCACTCTGAACAGAGTGGGCGACACAAAGTACTTCTCAATGATGTCAGAGAGCATCGTGCCTGAAACAAAATCAGACAGACGACAATCAGAGAAAACACGTAAGGAGTCTAGGATATATACATTTTTTACTTTCTTTAATAACTGGTATTTCAAAACTGTGCTCCTAACGCACGAGGTACCCACCAGCTATTGACAAGATGACCACAACAAAATCAAAAACGTTCCACCCGTTGGTGAAGAAGTACTGTCGCAGGGCGAAGAGCTTCATCACACACTCTCCGGTGAAGACGACGATGAACGACACGTTCAATTTGAAGAGGAAATCCTCCTTCTCCGGGCTCTGGTTGTCCGTCTCCACCATCATGCTCACCATGTTGAGGCAGATGAGCACCATGATGAAGATGTCAAAGAACTGCTGACTGATGAAGTCAAACACCACGCCCTGGATTAGGTTCTGCAGGTTCAGAGGGAGAGCAGGGTGAGGCCGTGGGAAACACAAACCCGTTGGGGGGTCATGGATGACATCATGCTGCCATCCATACCGGATTTGTTGTCAACATCAAACAATGCAGATGGTAATTTGTACGTTTATTAAACCACGTGACACAAATCAATAATCACTGACTGACACAAGAGTGACGTACTGTCGGACGTGGAATTGGCTTCTGTGGCTTCTTTGAGCCGAGTTTCTTCATGGCTTCGTAATATTTCTTCTGTTCCTCAGTCATAAATAAATCTTTATCTCCGTGCAGAAATAACAACATGAGAATATTAATTCAGTGACAAGTCTCGTGTGCCTTCAAATGAAAAAAAACATCACTTCTACGTTTCGACTGATTCTTATTAAAAGTGTGACACTTATCTTTTTCTTTTGTTGGTTGAAATTGTCGATAATGACGCCGATGAAGAGATTGAGAGTGAAGAAGGCGCCGAAGATGATGAAGATGACAAAGTAGATGTACATGTAGAGGTTGATCTCATAAGACGGTTGCTCTTCCACCTAGAAGGAACAAAACTTTTAAAATCATTTTAAAACATTATAAGAAGAAGCTTTCTTTTCCTCTGGTACTCGTTTTATATAAGTAGATCAAGCATAAAAGACGACTGAGCGACAGAGCGGGGAGAAACTGAAACGTGATACAGGTCAGGAAGGTCACCTGTTGGTCCAGAGTCACTTTACTATCACCATCTGTCACATACAGTATATATTACATATATATTCAATTAAGTTAAAGAGCAGGATGGCGTTAAAAAGGGGGAATGGGAAATATATACTGGATGGAAAAGCAGGTTTCATTTTACACATATATTATAAACAATATCATATAATATTAATACATACGGTCCTTTTGAAAATAGGGAAGTTATAGTTCCAAATCATAAATACATCCAATAAATCTTTGTTTTCCAAAATTGAAAAAAATAAGAATATATAAAACGATTCCACATCTGAAGCAAATGAGAGACTGATATTTAGAAAATTGTGAAAACCAGGGATAGATTGTCTAATAATAAATATTACATCATATTGTAACACTTCAAAAACAAAGTTGTGATAAAATAACCCAAAGGAAAATCCGTACACGTGCCGTAAATAATCACCTCTCTTGAGTCCACAGCGGCGTACATGATGTCCATCCAACCTTTGAACGTTGCCTGCAAACGCAGAGAACAACATCTAAACTTTCTTTTTCCATCATAAACATCACCACAAGCTTCACAACTCAACGGCGCCACCCCACCACTTGAAGCAGCGACAGGTAGCCTTGCCCCACGTTGTCGTAGTTGACTTTGACGTTGACCCAGCGCGCCTCCTGCGTGGCTTCCTCGACGGCCATGCAGTCGCTCCTGTTGTTGACCTCGGTGAGCGGGAAGAGCTCCTCCGTGGTGGTGTTGATGCAGCGGTAGAACTTGCCGGCGAACAGGTTTACTCCCATGATGCTGAAGATGAGCCAGAAGATCAAACACACCAGAAGCACGTTGAAGATGGAGGGAATCGCCCCAACGAGAGCGTTCACCACCACCTGCCCGACAGAGAGGACTTTGTTAGAACTGACATATATACACAACTATTTCCTGATGTCTGGTGATTGGACGACTGGTGCGAGTCACTGTTGTGTCAGTCAGAGCCGATACTCTTACCTCAGTCAGCTCTGTGAACGCAGCCGTGGTGTAAGCATGTGTTCAACAAACATAACAAGGAGAAGCTGGTCATATTCATGCAAAAATACATTTGACTCTCGAAATCAACGAGTCGATTTACACGGGGCATTAAATGTTTACTCATCATTTACCAAAACACTTTGGTCAGAATATCGCAGACAAACATCTCGTTGCATTATTGTGTTTTCTTTCCTTTTCTATCGATCTCTTCGACCGCTTTGTGTTTTTACCACAAAGCGGTTGCTAGCTGCCTAGATGCTACATTGCTACTTGGGAGCAGGAGCAAATAATCACATATTTCTGCCTACAACGTCATTTTATATGGATTAACAACACATTTGCTTTATATTTGTGTTCAACGTGGTCACAACGCGTCCCCGACCACCTGCTGAGCTGGTTCGGCTAATCGGATCACAAGCATCTCGAGTGAATTTACACCTGAACCCTCATGTGGTGGAGCTCTCTCCGATTGCAACCCAATCACCCAGAATGCATTTTAAAGGCAGGCGTAAATGGGTTAAATGTTAGCCATGCACATTACTCAAATGTTGGGCATTCCTGACGGACAACTCACCCTCATCCCTTCAAATCTGGACAATGCTCGGAGAGGCCTCAGCGCCCTGAGGGTTCTGAGGGATTTGATTGGCCCGAGGTCAGAGTAGCCCATCCAGTTGGCAACTAAACTAATCAGGGAAATCTGGGGCAGAATCAAAACATTTCCTATTCAAGTGTTACCAACAACGTTATCTGGTGTAAACCGTGTCTGTATGCATGCGCTGTGGAAACGGAGACATCGAAACTTACAAATACAATGAAAAAGTCCAACCAGCACCAGGCGTTGGTGAAGTAGGTCTTGAAGCCGTACGCGACCCATTTAAGGAGCATCTCGATGACAAAGATGTAGGTGAAAACTTTGTCAGCATACTCCAGAATAATTTTGATGGTTCGGCGTCTTTCTATGTATATGTCTTCAAAGGCCTGCCAAAAGAGGACATTCAATACCTCGACACACGTCCTGAAGGTATAACAGTATCTTCAGACGCGATTATAAAACAGTCTGTGCTTCTAAATTTGTTGCGCTGATGACAGACACTCACCAGAGCCCCGCTGCTGAGCAGGATCATGAAGATGATGAAGGTTTCAAACCAGTCGTGCTCCACAATAGTGAAGCAAGCCCTGCGGAGGTTCCACCACTTCTTGCCTCTACCTTGGGTGATGTCCACAGTCAGACATGGCCAGCGACTCACACATTCTGGGGAGGGAAGGAAGGTTTAGCATCGATCCAAAAAAAGTAATGAAAACAAGCCTAGTTGTCCGAGTGGTTTACAGGGTGTCCGTACCGTCAGTGAAGCAGGCCTCCGGCTCCACTGGTTCCGGCTCTTCCTCTTCCACCTCTTCCGCTTCAGGCTCAGGTGGTTGGTAGTCCACTGTGCTGCATATCGAAGAATCCCCGTCACACAAAGCACCCATCAGCTGGACAAGAATCACAAAAGCAGCTGATCAACAAAGGCGCCTTGTGAAACTAATTCACGATTCTCCCCCGCGGCCGTTTTGTTTTGAGCAGAACCCATGTACAGCAATCATCTTCACATGAGTCAACCTGTAGCACTGGATAAAGGGTTTGTTGATAAATTCATCTGCAGAGTTACTCACTTTTCTTGGCATGCTACTTTCATCTTCTGAGTTTTCCTGGAATAGACCAAAATGGCCACGTTACAAACCATCGATAGATAGATGGATAGATGGATAGATGGATAGATGGATAGAGAGAGAGAGAGAGAGAGATAGATGATAGATGATGATAGATAGATAGATAGATAGATAGATAGATAGATAGATAGATAGATAGATAGATGGATAGATAGATGGATAGATGGATAGATGGATAGATGGATAGATGGATAGATGGATAGATGGATAGATGGATAGATGGATGGATAGATGGATAGATAGATAGATAGAGACAGACATACAGAAACATAGATGTTTTCTTACTGTGTTCTGGTTGCTCTTTTCATCTAACATCTCTAAGTCAATAGCGTCATCAGCATCGTCGTCGTCATCGTCTTCATCATCCTCCTCGCCCAGGTTTTCAAAGTCCGACTCTCCCTGGGCGATTGGCACATTGAGACTGGCTCTCCGTCCACAAGAACTCCAGAAGGCCGGCCTTCAACGACACAATTCAATATCCCGTCTGCCATTTGGAAATCCTGACAGGTGTCTAAGTGGTTCATGTCGATTCTTCCATTTTTGGGTCCGAGCCATCCGTCTGACCCTCCTCGGGCCCCCTGGCTTTTCTGTCGAGATTCTGCTGAACGATTCGCAGGACGAACGCTTTGACCCAGTTGACGCCTCGCGTGATCCTGCCGATGGCGATCTGGAGGTTGTTCATCTCCCCGTCCTCGTCCCCGCTGAGAGGTTGTCCCCGCTGAACGAGCTGAGGAGCAAGGCCAGGAAGAGGTTCAACACCTGAGGACAGAACCGCAAGGAGTGAGGAGGGTCACCAAATAACACACAATAATGTACATCTGATTTTCTTCTTGTTTACGCAGAAATCAGTGAATGAGAACATGGCTATCATTACTATTTGTCCCAGATTACGAGGGTGTGAATACATGATAGTGTCATATTATCCCCACATTTGCCGTCGCTGGGTCGAAGTGTGTCGACAAGCTGAACCAACACAGAAGTGCGGACCCGCTCATTGGTGCTGTGATGAAGCATCAGTAAATATTTTGTTGTCTGCCTCGAGTTGCAGACGCAGCTATCTTTAGTTTCTTAAACCTGTTGGTCAGTTTCTCGGTTCCTATTTCCCAGGTTTAGCGGGAGATCATGGTTACAAAGGCCGATCTCTTTCATTGCAGAGCTCGGGCCGTGAATCAGTGAAGAGGGCCGAGGGGGGAAAAGGGATGAGCTGAAGAACACACGGGCCGCCAGTGGAGGTAAAACGCTTTTCAGCATTCACGATGAACAAGATATTGCTGCCGCTTAGCCAGAAATATCACTGCAGAGATTGCCCCCCGTTTTAAATTCCGTTCCCTTCAGAGCAGTTGGAGCGAAGCCTGAAGGTGTGAAGAGCTTGAACTTAATCTGACATTTTGAGAAATACGCATTTCGTTTTCTTTCCAAGAGAGAAGTGCAAAGGAAACTCTCCCATTTCACTTTGTTGTAGTTTACAGTCTGGTGATGTGTAACCAGTTTTGGAAAGGGCCTGGTCAGCAGTTTCCCCCGGCTCTCAGTCTTTATGCTAAGCTAAGAGACTGCTGGCTGTAGCTTCATATTTAACAGACTAATATGTAAATATAATTTAAAAGTTTGAGGAAGAACTCCTCATTTATACTCCTTCATCATAATCATCTCAACTATAATTTAAAAAATAACAGGAAGTGCTCTGATGAGATTATGAGCTCAAGAGATAAAAATATAAATCAGCACAAAATGCTCCCTACACATGCAAGTCCCATCTCCTCTGCTCCATATGCTGTGGTGCTGATAGCTTGACGCGATCCACCTCTTCATCAATTACAGCTCAATCTGCGATCAGATGACTTCTCCCTTCACACCCCAGCCCCGCTGCCACCTGAGCTCTGCTCGCTCAGCTGTCTGTGTTTGTTCCCCCGGCGGCAGCATGCTCACTTGAGCCGGATCTTAGCACATACTCAAGGTCAAAACCACTGTTTGATGGCTCGAGTCATTTGATTTAAATAGAACCCCCCCCCTCCTCTCCTCTCCCATGAAGTGTGTAACTGAATTATCTGGCTTCGTGTCAGTGTGCATTTACTGTATGCGGGAGATGTGGCAGTGAATTACGAGTGGAGGGTTGGGGGGGTTGAGTGCGAGACACAGAAAGCCATGACGATATTGGCACTATGCAGTCGGCTGAATACCTTTGTCAGCACTTGACAATGAGCCATTTCCGTTTCATTTCTATGAATACCCTTAGAGGAAATGGTTTTGGCTCCAGTTGTAAAATGTGATGCCCAAATGATGTGCGAGAGCTGATCATCCTTGATCCGCGAGGCCAAGACAAAATGTCAGGGACTGTGGAAAGTATTTTCCTGCACCAGACACTCTTCTTCAGTGAGCATCAGAAAACTCTGCTGCCCCTACTTTGTACAGATTAGCTCTGTTCACAGCTAAACTAGGTCACCGATTCTAGGAGATGTTGGTGCCCCACTACAACAGAAACACATGTAATACCAAGCATGTTGCGATGCCCTGTCCCCCGGCTGCGTCTGCCTGGCCTTGGCATCCCTCTGCCGACTGGTGAGCAATAGACTGGTGAGACATGCAGACCCCCACTCTCTCCTGGCATTATAGTAAGATTTAGAAAGATTTTGGAAAACAGTTTGTCAGCTTTACAGCTTCACAGTAGCAGCAGCTGGACACCATGTCAGTAGTGAGGTGGCACAATGTGTGTGAGTGCCTCGTGAGCACATATGATATATATGGATATGAACGCTGCCATTTTTGCGCATTTGGAGCCAGAGTCTGCACGGTAGTGATCGGGGGATGGAGTCGTGGTGGCAAGGTTCCATCCAATACAAGCTGTGGACCAATCAGGAGTCAGTCTCAGCTGTCATTCAGGACCCCATTTTTTAATATATATAATCAAATTAAAATGAAACTGATGAAAGGAAACAAATGAAAATGAAGTCCTCCTTTTGAGGACCTGTCATGTCGTCCATCTTTATATACATTCCATGGTGTGTAGAAACTGAATAACTGTTGCACCTACCACAAGATTTCCGATGACCATGACCAGCATGAAGACGACTAAACACATCCCGGGTCCTGCCACCTCCATGCAGTCCCACATGGTCTCGATCCACTCCCCGCACAGGATGCGGAACACGATGAGAAACGAGTGGAAGAAGTCGTGCATGTGCCAGCGTGGCAGCTCGCAGTCTAAGGAGATCTTGCACACGCAGTCCTTGTAGTTCTTCCCAAAGAGCTGCATGCCCACCACGGCGAAGATGAAGACAATGATGGCCAGCACCAGAGTCAGGTTTCCTAAAGCGCCCACTGAGTTACCGATGATCTTGATCAGCATGTTGAGCGTTGGCCAGGATTTGGCCAGTTTGAAGACACGCAGCTATCTCCAGCACAGGACACACACACACACAGAGAGACAGTGAATAACAGGAAGTAATCTCACGGTGGTGAATGGATGCAAGCGACACGAGTCAGTGTTTCTCACCAGACGGAAAGACCTGAGCACAGAGAGCCCCTGGACGTTCGCCAGCCCCAACTCCACGAGACTGAGCGTGACGATGATGCTGTCGAAGATGTTCCAGCCGACTTGAAAGTAATAGTAAGGAGCCATTGCAACGAGCTTGAAGACCATTTCCGCTGTGAAGATCCCTGTGAAAACCTGAAGACAAAAAAAAAACGTTGGTTCCAATTCTATGGTAAAAAGGAAAGTTGCGTGGCGACGTTTCAAAGCTGCAGATATTCACCAGATTCCCCACTAAGAGCATGTACTCAAACTCCGGACTCATGGGGTAGTGCTCCATGGCCATGAAGAGGGTGTTGAGCACGATGCAGATGGTGATGGTCAAGTCGATGAAAGGGTCCATCACCACAACGTACATCCAGTTTTTAAAGACCACCCAGGACGGGGAGCAGTCCCACTTCAGGAACTTGTCGGCAAACTTGTACCAGCGGGGTGGGCACGGCCTCTGGGCATCCTCCAACTCTAGACAAGGACAGGGAAGATAAAGAATGATGCGGCCTATCGGCGGTTTCAGTGATAATGGGAGACACAGCTCCCAGAATGCAACGCCGAGGGACATTAGAATTCTCGCTGTGCCAGGTCAGAGTTGACCTGAAATAGCCCGAGCTTAACGCCGCGAGGGTGCGACACTGGACGCTGACAGGGATTTCTACAGCATACAATGTGATTAGCCTGACTGGACAATGCTACTGTATTAGCCTCGGATGAATGAGTGTATAATATTAACAACTGCTCGATAATCTATGCCATTCGCGCTCGCGTTACAGAATCGCTGCCGCGGACCTGCAGCTAAGCCTCGTGTATTTCTTCATTCCCTGAAGGCACTTGGCACCTCTAAACATATTCACCCTGCTGCGTTGAACACAAACAGTATCCTGAAATAGGCATCATGGTGTTGTGTCATCTACTTGTGTTAGTATAAGCAAATATATTCATAAGTGAGTGCTGGTGCATTTTGAATGACACGGTACCTTCCATAGCAGCTGCGGTGAGCACGGTCATAGCACTGGCCGTCCTCTGGTCAGGCCCGGTCCGTCCAGATGGAGCATGCTGTGCACAGAGCGCAGTGACCTTTCCTCGAGTTCATAAACTGCAGCCGACTGTGAAGTGAAGTGATAATGAAAATAAATTGAATTCAGTTAGTTGCAAGCTCCCGTAGAAATCTCCCCTAACCCGACTAACCTTCACCATGGTGGGCGCTCTGATGAGTATATTGGGAATGACTCTCCCGTTGCAATCCTTGACGATGTCGTCACGTTCAGACTCAGTTCATCGTCCCCCAACGGAGACGACGTGTGATGACTCAGCGACTTCTTACTGGTTAAAGTGGCTCGGCTGCCGAGATTCAGAGCCTGGCGGGTCAAAGGTTCAGGTTTACTGCAAACTGATTTATATGTTGACAATTTTATAACACTTAATAGGTATTTATCATAAATCTTGCTAAGGAACAAAACAAAAAGCCCTTAATTCTTGCTGTCACAGCATTATTACGTGTGTCAGTTACCTGGTCTTGCTTCCTGAGTTGCTCTAGTAGGAACTGGAACTCCTCCTCCTTCTCTATGGCCTCTCGCTGGGTTGCCTGATTCTGCTCATCGTAAGCCATGGCTACCACGGCCAGGATGAGGTTGATGAGATAGAAGGATCCCAGGAAGATAATCACCACAAAGAACAGCATGTATGTCTTACCAGCTGCCCGCAGGATCTGTGTTTGAAGCAAAACAGAAGCTGCGAGAACTAAGGACAAGTTTCTTTTGAAGATTTTTTTTACTTTGAAATTTTAAAAAAAAGTTTCTAAAGTGGTCTGTGTGCAACAAATGAAAGAAGTGCCAACCAGCTGGAAGAGGTTCTCCCAGTAGTCCTGGGTCATGAGTCTGAAGAGGGCGAGGAAGGCCCAGCCAAACGAGTCAAAGCTGGTGTAGCCATAGTTGGGTTCCTCCCGGCCTTCATGCAGGTGAACCGTTCGGGGCACATCCTGTCAACAGGGAGGAAGAGTCAGCGAGCTTTGCCCCAAATCTGACACCCACAGAAAGACGACCACACCAGACCGACCATCGAGGATGTTACATACCCAGCATCAGAGCTGTTCCCACAGAGTAGAGCATCGAGGCTTCCTTCCACAAAATAGTGATTATCTACAATGAACAAGGAAAGCAGCAATGAGATCTACTCCAGTGCGGACGCAACCTTAAACCTTACATAAGAGACACGATACTTACCGGAGTTTTGAATATATTCCATAAAATCGAAGGTGCTGTTGGAATACGTCGTCTGATTCGCGCCCGCGGTGCCGTTGAGGGACGCCGTGTCGCCGAACGTCGCCGTGGTGTTAAAAAATTCAAACGAGGTTTCATTTGAAGTTTCGATCGGCCATAGCACGCATTTGTGTCGCAGGTTTCCCATGAAGAGCTGGAGGCCGATGAGGGCGAAAACCGCCAGAGCGAACACCGTCAGAATCATGACGTCCACCATTTTCTTCACCGACTGGATCAGAGCGGCCACGATGGTTTTCAAACCTGACAAATTACAGATCGCATGAATGTACGCGGCAAACAGGAGTGCAACCTTCACTGATAATCACTTAACGCAGAGTACAGTTACACTACCGCTCATCTGCGATCACGACACACTCAGTGACACAAACACATCAAAAATTTGCAACAAATTCATATGAAATATTAGAAATACCAGGAATCACAGTAATTGTTTTAAGGGCTCGAAGAACACGAAACGTCCTGAGGGCCGACACGTTGCCAAGGTCAACGAACTCAGTGACGTATCTGTGGGACAAATAAAAGAGTTCATGAAACCCACACACAGACACACACAGATACAAATACACAACTATTTTGAATTAGCACTTTTCTGTTCTTAGACCTCGTACTTGTGTCCCCAGATACTCACGCCATGCTGATCACCATGAAATCCAGCCAATTCCATGGATCTCGAAGGAATGTAAAAGACCCAACACAGAAACCTCTGGACAACACTTTGATTGTTGCCTCCACGGTGTAAATACCAGTAAAAACATACCTGGAAAGAAACGATGCGGCGTGAGAACGAGGGAAAGGAGGATTGGATACGACACGGGGAATCACTCGAGTACTCACTCCATGGTTTTACCCCATGCTGGTGGGTTGCTCATCGTCATGAATACACAATTCGCCAGAATCGTAATCATGATGAACAAGCTGAATAATTTAATTTCAGGATTAAGGAAAAATATTTGACATTACGTGCATGAGCAGACTTTTTGTTTTTTTACACAGGCTCGGGCAACAACAGCTCAAAGGATATGAATGTATAAGAATTTTGATGCTTCCTCTCCTAAGCAAACTAAAGGGGCTCAGAATGTAGCAGGCCGGCTCAGCGTTGAACCTGAAGATTGTGTTTCCTCTGGTGATCACAACGAATGTCTGGAAAACACAAAGATGATCAGAGTGAATGTGAGGAGTCCCAGAATAAGAGTTGTAAAAATAAACAGCGATGACAAATCCTGAAGTAAATACTCTAACGCTGAACTGAGACACACGCGTCCCTGACGTGAAACAGTATACAATGCGTAAGGGATACTGAATGCAGTGGAAACGGCAGAAATAGAAAATGTAACACATCCTGTCGTTATTTAATGCTACGTGAGGACATGCGAGTCTAAGTAAATACTAAGTGAACCCAGATGATCTGACGTTCTGTCCTTTGTAGAAGGGGTCCAGGTCCTCCAGAGGTGTGTTGAGCATCTCAGATGGAGGGTCTCCGTAGATCATGGGCAGGCTCTTCCCCGCCTCCAGGTCAGCGTTCGGGGCTTCTGTCGTTTCGTCCTCGTGGCCCTCTACTTCTGCGGCCTTTTTTCTCTCCTCCTTGACCCTCTCGATCTCCGCCAGTGATTCCTGGCTGAAGGGGCGGAACGCCTCGGCGCCTCGGGGAGGGAACACGGGCGCCATCTTCGCATCGCGAAGGGATACCGCCTCACCAGGGTCTCCCTAGAAGAAGCTGGAGGGAGGACAGTCGGTAAACAGAGGATATGTAGTGTAAAACCACAGCGGCATTCCCCGATTTTGCCTAAATCTAATTTTATCATTGTAATGGGCGGTCGTGCTTAAATTTCAGTCACGTATTTCCTAAAATGACAGGAACCATGTGAAGATTCTCAGTCATCCGTGTTCAGAGGTTGTACAAGTGTCCGTTGGCAGCTGGACCTGCTTGTGTTGCTCTTCTTCACTTACTAACGACACCTTTCAGTTATTCAACCTTTGTGGGAACACACAGGAGCACAGGTACAGACCCACAGCCACACATTCGGATCAGGGGGTGGGTGTTTTTTAAGAATCACATTTTGGGGAACTCATATCGAGTTTGAGGACTGTTTATTGCCCAGCATGTCCCAAGTGTTGGTGATGATCCAACCCGCTAACCCTTACCCTCTGGTTCCTGCCCTCCACCCTGTGCCCCACATCTCTGAGCAGACACCACGGCACTCAGGACGAGGGACTGGACTTTCCCACCGTTCTAAAGAGACCACGGCATTGCTGGTGTACATCAGATTACTTATTAGCTTAGCAGACACTCCAGGTCTGGTCCAAGTGGCGTTTGCTTACATGCTTTGATGTGTTTAGCAACCAGTCAACATCACTTGGTTTCGTCAGGAGCAGCTGAGGTTAGGCCGCTGCTGTCACGCAAAAAAACATAATGCAGTAAAGTAGTTTGTACAGGATTTTCCTATATAAAACTAAATATATCACTGCTTCCCCGTATGTATTATGTCATTTTGCAACCTGAAAAATGGGACTCTAACCCTGGATGTGTATTTACCACATAGCAACAGTATTAATATGTATTTTGCAGGATTATAAGTTTTATGCTTTTAAAAGTTGAGAACAAAAAGGACAGAACAAACAGCAGAAACACAGATCAATCAAAAGTAAATCATCAGTTGGATTAATCAGAGAATTAATCACCAGAACACACACACACACACACACACACACACACACACGCACACACACACACAGACACACACACCCTGGTAACAGCACATGAAAAGAGGAGCTGCTGAGTTCAGTCATGTAAAGACACGGAGGCCGACTGAGCTATCAGCACGACGGGATCGACAGTGACACCGCGTTCAAACTTCCTCACCAGAGGAGAAAATCGTGCATCCACACACATACGAGGGCGACGCACCCGCTCGCACAGATACGATGGCTGCCCAGCTGCTCCAGGCAATCAAGACGGAGCGTCGTGTTACAGAAGCCCGATGACTCCGCTCATTCCTTCCTGGCTGAGCCTTTGCTCTGCGCCTCTCATCCCTCCGATAAACAGGACAGCCTGCCAACTTATCCCACCGAGCCGACTCCTTCCCTCGGCCACCTCCTGCTCACAGGAGGCCCCAAACCCACCGGGCCTCCGCCTCTGGGGCCTTACCAGCACTTTACAACCACGACACTGGAGCCTCTAAATCCCTCTTTCACACAACACAGTCTTTTATCGTTCCATCTCACACGCACATCACTCATCGAATCTGCTCAAACACTCACCAGACACCAGCTCTCTGTCAGGTCAGCGTTTCCTTTTCTTTTTTTTACCAATGTCAACCATCCTGCGCAGCGCTGCACCCTCCGGCTACTTCCAGCAGCAGCCTCAACCTCCCCCCCCATCATCCCATTTCAAAACAACCTGGGAGCCGCGAGGCCTCAACGCCTTCGCCCCCTTGAGCCAAGCTTTAAAAAACACCTACATCCTGAGAGTGGATGTGTTTCTCTGTGGCGTACGGGGAACATTTCCTGATTACGGTTAAATCACACTGTAACTGCTGAAGCCATCAAAGCTGAATCCCTCAGTTGAAGGAAGTCGTCGCCTCGTCAGTAAGACAGACACACGTCCGTCAGGTATGGGTAGACGGAGCCTTCTTGCTCGGTTCAGACTTTCAGGTGAGAGAACTTCCTAAAGGAATCGTTCGGAGATCAGAACGATGTGGTTTGGTATCATGCGGACGCAAGTCGTGAAACTGCATCTGAATGATCGAGATGTGTTTCCATCTGTCGCGGATGTCAGGTGTAAAGTAACATAGAATGAATCTACTCTTAAGTTAAGTGCCTTTTCCAGTAGATCGATTTCATAACTTCCCACCAAAAGGTGTGATCTTCAGAGTCTAACTGAAGAATATGGTTATGCACACCGCGCTCGTTCGATCGGATCGAGGACAGGTGGCACACTGGGGAAGAGGGGGGGGGGGGGGGGGGGTGGATGTTAGATTTCAGAGGCCTTCCCCGACAGTAACATATATATCATCTTGCATGTCAGTGGAGGCCATGTGACCTGTGACATTCTGGCTGAGGATATAGACGGGGTAATGTAGACACTCTTGGTTACAGAAGCCGGCCTTGGAATCCGAATGCCAATATTCACCTCCGGAAACTAACCCAACTAGCTTCAGGTTTTTTTGTCACCAGGGCAACGTGAGTCCACACACGGCAGGAGAGGCCGCGCCCGTCTTCTCGTAAACAGCGGAGAAGTTGAGTTCCCTACATTTCAGGGTCTTGAGTTCCAAAAGGGATTCAAGTGGTCCGATGTCTTTCAAAGAAAACATCTTAAACTGAAGTCGTACTTGAAGTTTATGATCAATTTGTACGTGTTGGTTTAAGTTCGGGCCCTGAAGATGCCAGGGGTTCAAATACAAGTCCTGCGGCAACACGGCGGTGGCATGACGGCCGACGTGTCAGACGGCGGCACGACGGCGTGCCAGTCATTATTCTGACCTGCGCCCGGAATGTGGTCAAGTTGTAAACGACAGAGCCACAGAACAAACAAGGGCTTTTATCTACAAGTCCTTTGACATTTACCATGCTCCTGACCCCCCCCCCCCCCCTCCCTCCCCTCCGCCCCCCGTTTTCTCACGGGGTCGAATCGCAATGCTGTGGTTCACTCTCTCCCTGCTTGCGTCAACACCCTGTCACCCGCCAGTTAACCTTGTAGTTCAAACCCTATAGGGAGCCACATTAAAACAGACCTCTCCACCTGCTGCTGCTACACCCCCCCCCCCCCCCGGGCCATTGTATGTCATCACCAGAAGCTCTGAACATCACAGCTGCAAGCTCTGTCAAACTTTGTCTCTTAATTGAACAACTATCAGGTGTATGCACGGTTGCACAATATCTCTACATTCACAATGTTGAGACATATAATCCCACTGCTTATGAATCCAGACTTTTATTAAGGATGTTTCATATCAACCAGGATCATAGGAGCCTTGGGGGGTTAATCTAACTGCTTAAGTAACTTGAGCTGTTTTGGAGTAAACCATAAATGTAAGATCAACTTTGTGGCATCACCAAGAATAGTGAGGTCTTAGGTAGATTGTGTTGCGGCTTTCTAAACAGATTTTTCCTCCATCTCAAACGGACCCGTCTGGCCTTTGCACTCGCTGCACAGACCTCGGAGTTGATTACACGAGGAAGTGACGTGGAGAATGTTTCATGCAGCTTGTGACGGGTCAGCGGGAGATATCATCATTCAGACACCCGTCAAGGATCTGCTTGCTCATGTTCCACTCGTCTATTTAAAAAAAAAAACACACACACACACACACATCTGTTCCTGTGAGTAAATAATATGTCAAACGCTGTTAAATGAACATTTTGAGGAGAAAATGGCGAACTTATCTTTAACCTTATTTCACCTTTGAATACTGTGGAAAATACTCAGGCCCAGCCAAGCAGTCACATGGGTTCAGTTGGTGAAAGAAACTCAAAACCGACACCTTCTGCGTCCAAGAACATGTGATGCGAGACACACACACAAACACACTCCACAGACGCGTCCTGTTCCACATCGTGCACATTGAAAGCGACATAAATCTGTATCTTATGCCGCTTTTAGCTCACATGTGACGGCACAGGTGAGCGGCGAACACGTCAACAACGTCTCAGGCAAACGATGCAGCAGAACTCACTCTAAGAACTTCAACAACAACGAAATGAGGATCCCCCCCCATCCGTGTGCACTGGCCCCCTGCTGCTGGAGCTCCACTGCAGGAGCCCAGCTGGTACGTAAAGGCTGCAGGGCCTGGGACCGGTCTGAAGATCCGTCTCCACGCTGTCCCACGCCTCGGATCTGGGCAGCAGCTGAGTAACGATTGGGTGCGAGTGTCCACAGCATCACAGCATCACAGCGTCTTGCCCATCGGCGATAAAGACGTGGCCTAAAAATAAAACCTTGTCCCTCTGGCAGGAGGCATCATGGGGGATTGAGAAAGTTGACGTTCGAGTACGAGAACCTATGAACTGATCCAATACCACGTCTTTGTTATTGTATTCCAAATGTTTTTGTGCAACATATAGTGCAGATCATCGACACAATAAGGGACATAAATAAAGGAAATGAAATCAAACTTGACAATATGGATGTGCAGCCATAATACACACACAGAAATATATATATATATATATTTAATTTTAGGCCGATTCCCAGATATTTCAGATTTTCTCACCAGAATGGCTGAAATACTATTACCACGTCTTTACAGAATATTAGTGTCACCCTGATAAAACTGCATTCCCCCCCCGCAATTAAATCCTCAATCCCTCAGGCGTTGGATTTGTAGACTGAATGAGTCAAAGCAACGCGACTAGGTTGTCGGAATTTAAAGACCCATCAAATGCGTCCCTGTCCCTGACGGCTCCAGTGGGTGGATCCATCCTGTCCCAACCGGTCCCAGGATTCATTGTGCTTCAGTGACGACCGGTCTTTCAAAGAGGTAACGGTACCAGCAAGTCAACCGAACAGCCAACGGTGCACGTTAAAAATGTCAAGGGCCATTAGAACCTTCTACATAAGGGCGTGACGAGCTGGTGACCCCGATCACAGAAAACCCTTGTAGACCATTTTGGTTCCGGCGGTCTTCGTGGGCCCTGTAGACCACATCCTCCGAAGGACCAGGCCTACCTAGGTAACGGTGCCAGCGACTATCACGAGCTGGGATCCTCTGAAGACCCGCGGCCCCTGAATTGAGACGCAGCTAAAACGTCAGCAAGATGGAAATATATATATCAAGTCTCTTATTTATCATTCTCTGTTTGTCGAAGGGTTTAATTTGAGCCGGACCAGTAAGTCATCACCTCACACTGGGTTAGAACCTGCAGCTGTTAATGCTGTAGGTTAGAGTCTCAGGAAAGGAAACTGGTCTGAGAGCATCTCTCTGGCCTCCAGGGAGTCGTCCACCTGGCAGTTGAGGACGTGGCCCTGTCGTGATGTTCAAGTGTGGCAGTAAAAACACATGTTGGACACAACATCACCTTCACAACACAAACACACACTCATGCACACATTTAAAAAACACTGCTGAGACGCCATGAATCTACCAATTCCATATTTGACCCAAGCTCCATTACAGGTCTACGTGTATTATTAGAACAAAGGTGCTGCTTTTAAAACAGCATTTGATTTATTTGGCAGCACGACTAATTATTTTTTGAGAGCCAATAAATACATTTAAAAAAACTTCCACGTTCTATCTTTCAAATGAAAAAGTAGTTTGAGCATAATTCGAATCTTTAAAACCAAATCAAAAATCATTCACGAGTCAAATCCTTCAATCTGCAGCCTGAGACCTCTCCGGGTCCGAGCTTCACGCAGGAGTCGCACACATGAAAACTGAATTCAGGAGGTTACCTTGCACGGTCCAGCTAATATTTCCACAGAATCCAAGAAACTTGAGAAACAAAAAGCAAGTCCTCCGTCCAGCCTGTGAGGACGCAGCAGCTCTGTGGCTGCGGGACAGCTGTTGCTGACGCAGAGTGGAGCTCTGCACTGAAACCGGAGGAGCCGCTCCAGGTAGGAAGGAGCAGATCGGACCTGTGACACTTCAGCCGCGGAGCCGCTTCCTCCTCCCGCACAGCTGGTGGCTGCTGCCCGCCTCTCCGTGCGCACAGTGCGGGGGATGGCTCCCGCTGCGGCCGCCTCGGAGCTCCTCCTGCACCACCTGCACCACCTGGACCTCCTCACATGCACACCGACAACTGCACACTGACCAACTGCCCCTCCAGCACTCGTTCTCGCACCAACTGCACCACCTGGACCACCAACTGCCACCTGCCAAGCACCGACCACTGCCTCAGCTTGTTCCTCCTGCACCAACTGCACCTCCTGCACCACCTGCACCAACTGCACCTCCTGCACCAACTGCACTCTGTTCCTCCTGCACCAACTGCACCACCTGGACCTCCTGCACACACAGATGACAACACAATTATATTATTATTGAATAATGATGATAACATCACAAGTTTCCATTGCACTGCATTAAATGTGCATTAAATATTGTTTGCTTAATCATATGTTTATTTATCAATGACTTGTTTAATGAGTGTACTAGTATTTCATATATTAAATTTTCTTGTATTAATATGTATTTTCTTTACCTACTTTTTAGTGTAAAGTACATTGAGTCTACCTCTGTATGAAGTGAACTAAACAAATTCAAATTGATTGAAAAGTCGTGTGTCATTATTATAAAGTGATAAACTTCTCTACCTCATACAAGTATTTATACATTCAGTTATTTTAACTTGTAAAGAAACTGTGTTTTTAAAGGTGCTCTATACAAAGTTTATCATTAATGTTATTATTATTATTATTGGTGACCAGAAAGTATACATATTGTACAATATATAGACTTCAGGCATTCAGTTTCTACCTCTGGGAAGACTTTGTAAACCTGTAGGTACTAAACATATAAATATCATGATCATTATGTTTGTTATTATCATCATTATTCAATAATATTATTATCATTATTTCTGGTTGACATTGTCTGACAATGAGGATTTAAGTATTTAGTTCTTTACAGTTTCAGAAGTGGAGCCACGTGAGGTGAGAACGTGGCCGAGGATGAGTCTGTGTGTCAGGGCATGAAACATAATAAGTTCCTTATTTGTTTGAGGATTTCTGATGACTATCTGATCAGCTGTGATTTTTAATAAAACAACAAAGTTCTTCGCACAAATAATTAGAGAGGAAACTTCACTAGGAACCAATAAAAGATTTTAGGAGCAGTGTTAAAGTCTTTTGCAACCACAAGAGGGCAGCATGATTTCACTGGAAGTTCTCATATTGTGCTTTGGTTCCACTTCTCCTATTTATCTTTCACTAATAAACTAAACTGCAAGACTTCAGCATTTGTGGGATTCATTTAAAATGTGAAAACTCCACAGACCCTCATTTGAACACATGAATCTGACAGAAGGTCTTCAAATTAGTTGTAAGATTTCAACTAAAGAAAAACTACGCAACAAAAAGATATTCAGCAGGAAACGTTTTAAAATATGAAAAGTTCTAAACAGAGTTTGGTGGATTTGTTACAGCAGCAGCTCCTCTGGGTCAGGAAGCAGAGGATCATGGTATAATATCCACTGGTTGGTTGTGTCTGCAGTTCAGGGAGTTGAAAATAATATTAATAATTATGTTTTAATTTGTGCACAAGCACCTGAAACCAAAACATAGTTGAATTCATGTTTGGAATCATTGGGTCCTTCTCCATCTTACACCTCCATGTTCCTATGGACGAGCAGACAAACCCAACACCGGCTCCAGGGATCAATACAACACGAGAGGGGTCCAGGCCTGCGTCTGATTGGCTGAGCCGCCCTGTCAGTGTGAAGGCTATATTTGGCTGAAAGGTGCGCGGTATGATTATACAAGGAAAATATATCTATGATTACAAATGTAAACTGGTGTCATCTGCTTCTTGGAAATGGAGCCTGCTGCAGCACCCCCACCCACCACCTCCTTCCCCCTGTGTCAGGACCAGGACACGGAGCAAATAAGATGATATCAAATACTTTTTACTTTTAATGTCCAGTATTTATTATTGTTATATTTGAATAGTTATTTTAGTAGTAGTTGTTGTATTAGTATTAGTAGTAGATGAAGTAGTAATATAGTTGTTAGTAGTAGTATTAGATGTAGTAGGAAGTAGGAACTATTTAATGTAGATTTGAAGGAGGGGAGTATTAAGGACGCGACACTGTTACCATGGAGACAGTCGCTACATCCGGGCCTTAGACTGTAAACAAAAGATGGACGTAGCTTCCAGCGGACGCGGAGTGAAACAGGTTCGTGTTTACTCTTCTTCTCTTTGCTTCGTCGGTAAATAGCTTGTTTTTATTCATCTCGTAATTTAAGATATTAGATGAGAACAACTTAATGCAGCGACACATTGAAAACATAGGGCTGCGAACACAACCGCGTCACTGGACCACGCCCACTACTCACGCATTACGGTCCACGCCATCAAGTGCAGAACTCACGGTGAAAGTTTCATGTAAATCGAATTAAAGTTATTAAAACGAGGCTTACTTCCTGCTGCCGGTAGATGGCGCTATCACTACATACAGACGAATAGATCTGTTCAGGTCCGGGCTTGATGAAGCCTGAGAACTCTGTTGCTGACTGGACAATGCACAGTGGAGAGATATATATACACCTGTGATGCGTGATGTTGTATATATTGTATACTCAATATTCTTGTAGAGAAAGATAAAAACAATCACATGGTACATGTGAGTCAAAGCTTTATTTAAACACAGCACAGACACAGAAAACCAGGATGATACAACCAGTTGTGTTTGTGGAACTTCCTCCATCTCTCTTTTCTCGTTCACTTTGAGTTTGCGGTTTGATTTCCAATCAGGTGCGTCTTCCACAAGGCCAGTTCAAAGCCACTCCATCAATCGCTTCATCCATTATCATTAGTAACATCAAAGACACCTTGACGGCCTTTGATGTGCAAAGGAAAACAGGGAACGAAGAAGAGGAAGACGTCACAATAGACGGACATAGAATTGGTTCAGAGACTTATATTTGAATACGTTATTCAATCAAGTAAGTGTTGGAACCTATCAGGAAGGTATATGGTAGAAACTGGGACTCCTCAGGGCAGTGTCATAGTCCAGCATTGTTTTCCATTTGATGAATGATGTGTTCTCAAGTTCAGGGTGATATTTGATTTGGGCTGTGTTACACACATGTAGTTTGAGGGAGATGAACAAAGGACACTGAAGTTACAGCAATTTCGTGTGTCACAGCGACTCGTTGAAATGCGTTGAAACATGGTGTTCGACGAAAACTCACAGTTTTGATAGGACTCCATCATCAAGGTCTTGAGAACCATCTGACAGAGTTTGACTCGGTTGGGGTCAATGGACGAGGAGGAATTAATCAAAGTGTGCTGTCGGTGCTCAGGCCCAAATAAAACCTGTGTTTCTCGACTAGGAAACAAACATGGACTCTGAGTACATCCGGAAACATCTTGGAAAGTGTCTGGCAGACGGACTGGCTGAGGTGGCCGAGCAGCGCCCCGTCAACCCCGTCCTGTGCCTGGCTCACTGGCTCCTCAAACACAACACAAATGTCCAGGAGGACAAGGGGGTAAGTTGCTGGTTCGTCCTCCTGACACCAGGGGGCAGCATTACACAACCTGCTGACAACTCCAGGAGGAAACATTAATTGATTCACTTCCTCAACAGCCCAGAGACCAAACTACAATTCTGACACAATCCTTTCATCACCTGAGAAACACAAAGAGCAGAGATTTAATGATAACTTTCTTAATTTAGCATCTTTCAAATCACAGAGGACAAATAAAAACAACAAGACAAAGACAAGGAGCTAATTTCTGGGTGAACTATCCCTTTAATCTAAAAATACTTAATTATGCACAACTTATCACCAGCAGGTTTGGAAACACTGCTCCTCCTTGTTAAACCCGGACTCAGCCCCAAACAGGTTTGAGGAGCTGTAGTAAAGGATGACACAGTCTTAGACGGTCTAAGCTCCTCAGGCTGAGCACGGCAAAGCCATTTAACCTGGTGGCACCGTGGTAGTAAAAAGCCCTCCACCTTTAGCTCCGATTGAGAAACTGACAGACTAACACTGCTCGTCTGGAGATCTGTCAGCTGCCTCATAAGAAGTATTAAAAGAAAGGATTGATAAAGCCCCTTACGACTATTCTACAGTTGTCCAGAACTGTAATTGGCTCCTTTCTTGACATTGAACCACCTTATTTTTTTTTTTTGCAGAAAAAGGCCCATTCAGCACTGCTGGAGAAGGAGCAAGTAAAAGCCAAGGAGAGGAGCTGCTGAGGGAGGAGGAGGAGCTGAAGACCAGCGAGGCGAAAAAAGTAGGTTAAGAAAAACCCCTGAGACGTTTTTAACGGAACCAAACAGTCCCCTTAAATTTAATCAAGTCGCATCAAATTGTAAACACCTATCTTCAAAGTACTCTTGGATATCAGTTTTTAAAATCAAGATTAATTAATTATTCCACGGTGTGGCTCTTTCAGTAAGTATCAACACTCCCAGATCTCTGAAAAGGAGGCTACAGGCGCCGGTTCCCCGAAGCCGGCCGCACCAGCAGCCGCTGAGGACGACAAACCAAACACGCCTCCTCCTGAGAACAAGCTGGAGGAAGATGAACAGAAAACTGAAGCTCAGGAAAATGACCCTTTAAAGGAGGTGATTTAAATAAAGTCGATCTCACAGCTGTGTGCTTCTGGTGGTGGTTCCTCCCTGATCATTTGTAGTTTCCTTGTAAATCTGGTCTCTCCGAGGGCCTCGGTGAGGGTCTCTTTCCTGTGACCTTTGGTGTCGATTCATGGTCTTTGCTGAGGTGCTTGTGGTGGAGCAGGGTGTTGCCTTCATGCTGATACGTCTGTGCGTGACTCGCCTTGCATGGTGTGGAAATAGCCGTCAAATGCTCTAAGGAGATGGTGTGTCTGTCAGGTTACAGATACTGTAACTGAGAGACAACCTGAGGAGGAGGCGAGCTCTGCCCTCAGAGAGACCCTCACTGAGGCCCTCACTGAGGCCCTCAGAGAGACCCTCACTGAGAGCCTCAGCAACGACCTCGGAGGGGAGGCCACAGAAGTACCAGTCGACAGAAGCGAAGTGGAGGCGAGGAGCGATCAAGCAGAAGAGGAGCCACGTGATAATGAGGAAGAGGAGAAAACTGAGGAGCCGAGCACCAATCAGGCCGAGGAGGGACACAAAGGAGAGGTGATGAGACTCTGCGGTCAAATTACATCCAAACTATTTCGGTCTGTTTACCTGGGTGGTTTGTGTCACAGCATCAAATTCATAACACATGAAAAGATGATTAGATGTTAAACTCTGTGATGTTAAAGGTTGATCATTTTAATTAGAGTTCTTACTTATCAGGAGTGATGTGTTTTTAAACCCTGACCTATTAAAGAGGTCCTCCCTTTACCACAGACTTTCACTTAGCACAACTTTAACTTTCACAGAAAACCCAGAGGACAGAAACACTGAAAGATTCATCATATGTCTTCTTTAAAATAACCATTTAAAAATTCAATCGCACATCATTCTGTCTCACAACCGCCCCTGCAGGCGGCTGATGGACCCGAGCAGACCGAACCGCTCTCGACTCTTGAAATCCAAGACGCCAATGATTTAGAAACAGACCAAACTGAGGAGCAACACGAGAAACAAGGCCCAGAGAAGGTGATGCTGCTGATTTTTATTATATATATATATAAATATATAGCATGAGGATTTCAGATTTCTTTACACAAAGCAAGAGATACAGGGTGGAGAACCAGGAGAGATACAGGCAGAGTGATTGAGACAAGAGGACCAGTGAAGGGCAGCAGACAGCGAGGCCTCAGGTGTGAAGGTGAAGGAAGCACAGAGGTTTCAGGCTGAGAAGAGCAGGATGAGCAGGATTCTCTTTATCACTGTTTTCCCTGATCTCTACGACTCTCTACTCATTTTGTGCATCACGCCATTTTTTTACCAGAAGTTTGCTGAAGACGAAACCGACAAACCTGCAGATTCCGTCCCGGTGGAGTCGGCCTCACCGCGGAAGGATGACGATCTCCAACCGGAGGACAGCTTTTCTACCGAAGAACAGGAGACACGTTCTCCTGCTCCTCAGGATCAGGATCAGGTTTCCTATGTCAATTAATCTACTGAACATTCACTTAAAGATATTCTCTTGTGTAAAATGCAGATTGTTTCTCTTAATTGTCTCATGGTTGAGTCAGAAAAGCAGGTTGAGAGGAGGCAGCGGTGTAGAAGACGTCCTGGAGGTGGTTCTAAAAGACGTTTAACTGTTGTGGTCTCATCTCAGGCCGACGGGCGACGCACGGGTGAGACCCCTGATCGCTCTGCAGAGGGAACCGTGACTTCACCAGAGGATCACGAGATAAATCCAACCGACGCTGAGGAGAAGGTAACAAACCCAAAGTGACTCATGATCCGTTTCAAATGTTCCCACACACACAACCTGCCTGGATCAATGAGTTTATAATCTATGCTATAAATCTCGTGGGTGTAAATAATTTGTCACTAAGTTCTGTGTTTCTTTTCAGGAAGAGGAAAATGACACAGATGGTACTTGACCAAGTCAGAGTTTAATGATCCTTCATCCACTGATCCATATTTTACATTTTAATAAATACACAAATGAAACATGTAAACTTCAGGATGTGTAACTGTTACCTTTCATATTAAATATATACTTTTTCTCAAAGATGGTTTCTGTCATTTCTGTCAACCCACTCAAACTGACATTTGTTCAACTACTTGTGCTTTTGATAAGTTTAGTTTTTATTAGTTCTTTGATGATATAAAAAACTACCACTGAAGTAAGAAAACTACAAATACGTACACAGTCCAAACTCTGAAGGATGAGGCCTCCACCATGTGGCCCCTGGGCTCTGTGTTCAGGAAGTGAAGTCAGGTGACCCAGCTTCCTTTGAAGACTCTGAGGGTGGGGCCACAGGAGGAGGAGGCCAGGGGCACGTTCAGGTGTTGTCCAATCAGCAGCGTCATATCAGAAAAGGCAGAGACACGACGGATTGTGAAGTTCTCTCCAGACGTGGCAGCTGCTGTTTGGTGTTCACATGAAGATATTTAATTCAATAAGCTTCTATCTTCCAGTTGCAATTGTTTTATAAAGCGTTATTCTTATTTCGTGTTTTTGGGGCTTTCTTATTTCAACTTCAATAACTCTATTTTATTTGGTATTTTAAGGCTGCAAAGTCGTGTCATTTTGCTTTATTTCTCAGAGAATAATTCATAAATCACAATGAAAAGAAACCCCAGACATGTTTATTATGAGTGAGTCTAATTTGGTGCAGAACCAAATACAAATCTGGATCCAGTGAATGTAAATGTGGTTTCAGAAGGAGCCTGTTGGGCCTCGGTGACAGTCTGGTTAATGTTAATGTACAGTAATGTTTGTTAAACTTGTGTAAAGATGATTTTCATGGTGTTAATGTGATGAATTCCCCACAAAGGTCGCAGACTCGTGACTCGGCTCATTGCTCAACCTCCTCCTGGCCACGTGACGCTGCAGTTTCCGCACTGACCTCTGATCCAGAGGCGGAGGTTCTGTGCGTAATGACGCGTGCGCGCGCGCCACAGACCCGGGGCCGAATCAAACAGCTGCGTGTAATCAAGTCCTGTGGCTGTATAAAGACTCGGGGGAGTGGAACCACAGCGAGACCCGAGCTGCAGGTTCGAGCCTCGCTGGAGTGCGTGAGAACTGCGAAGTCGCCAGATGCGTTAAGGCGCACGGAGGAGAGACAGAGACAGAGAGACAGAGACAGAGAGAGACAGAGAGGAGGAGAGAGAGAACAGGAGGAGAGAGAGAGAGAGATGGCAGCGGGAGTCGTGGCCAACCTGGTGGCGTCTGCCCTCGGCCTCATCACCGCTGTGACCAACTTCCTCACTGACATGTTCCTGACTCCACCGCTGAAGGCCTCTCTCCAACATCTGGAGGGGCTGAGCTGAAAACCCTCAGAGGAGGTGAGACCGAGGGTTTGTTGTCCACCGAAGAATGTTATTATACATGTTCTAATGAACTAGGTGAGACCAGAGCTGTTAAATCTGTTGCTCCACTCTTTCACCTCCTCTGTGCGTCAGAGCTGAAAACCCTGAAAGCCAAATGTCTGTGGGAGAAGTCTGGAGCTGTCGTCATGGCAGTGAGGAGGCCTGGGTGATTTCTGTGCAGAGAGGTAACACACACACACACACACACACACACACACACACACACACACACACACACACACACACACACACACACACACACACCACAAGACTTCCTAGGGCTAAATTCAAATTATCTGTATTGTGAGAATAAATTTGACTATCATTTCCCTGGAGCCAAACGAACATTTTTCTGCAAATGAAAACACAGCTTGTGATGAAGAAAGAAACTTCTTACACAACCTAGGAAAAAAAATCTCCTCCCACGATGTCTTTCACAGACTTTTAGTGGTGATGCTAAATCATCATTATTCTCATTCTAGACATCCTCTTATCTTTATAAACATCTTTTGGGAACTGTTTCGAGATATCGACGTCTCCACTTCCTCCCACTATTCAGAAATGAAACGACAACATCCTGGATATGAAGGAACACCACCATCAGAACATTTGAACGTGCATCAGTGTGATTAAGAGCCTAAAATGATAGAACCATCTATTGAGGATTTAACATTATCACAGAAATCTACACAAAGGTTTGTTTTTGTACGTAGAGTTTAAACTCCCGCCCCCCCCCCCCCCCCCCCCCTCGTGCTGCAGGAGGCTGCAGAGCTGTCCTCTCTGAGACCCCAGCTGGACAAGCTCGGGGTCCCTCTGTACGCGGTGGTGAAGGAGGACGTCGGCACCGAGGTCCAGAACTTCATGCCGTTCTTCGAGGGCGAGGTTTTCTTGGATGAAAAGGTGGGACTACTTATTTATTTATTTTCTACCTGCACTGAATTGGTTTTATTGTGTCCGTGTCCCTCTGGACGTTCAAACCAGATCCAGCCAGTATTTCTTCCCGTCAATGCACTGATTGTCACTCGGGACGTGTGGGGAATCGGTTTGGGTCGGCATGCATGACTCCAGGGGTTTGGGTTTGTGTGCTTTCATTGCAGAAGTGCTTTTATGGACCCCGTGAGCGGAAGATGGGTCTGTTGGCGTTCCTCCGTCTCGGGGTGTGGGTGAACGGCCTGAGGGCCTTCAGAAGGGGCTTCATGGGAAACATGCTGGGAGAGGGCTTCGTCCTCGGTGGGGTCTTCGTCCTCGGACCAGGACAGCAGGTAACGTCCGTCATCACAAATTATCTCAAGAGGAAATAAAATGAGTTGTCTCTTTCTCACTGTTTTCTATTCTGTTTTTCTTTTCAGGGAATTCTTCTGGAGCACAGAGAGATTGAATTTGGGGACAAAGTCGACACTGACGACGTCGTCAAAGCTGCCAGAAAAATCCAACTGGAACTTCTGCCGATAGACAAGAAATAACCATTTGTATTGTGGATTTAAAAAGAAAAACATCTCTCAGGGAAACCAGGATGCATTGTGGGACACGACTGTGTTGAAGAGGATCTGAGTGTTTTAATGAAGGTCTGTCTCTAAACTCAAACAGAGGGAGCAGACCTGATGTCGAACATCTCAGTTTCCTTTATTACTCTGTGATCCCGTTGTGTCCATGGAGACTGTGACCTGTGACTAATAATAAAGCACATACATCCATGTATCTAATATCTCTATCACTTATTCTTTGAGGGGTCGTGGGGGGACGCTGGGTGAGAGGTGGGGCACAGATGGTCAGTGTGTGTAGACAACCATTTCTACTATCAGTCAGTTTAGAGTCAACCAAACCACACTCTCCGTGTCTTTGGACTGGAGGAGGAAGAACTCAGAGAAAGAGCCCGACTGAACCAGGGTTCAAAACACCTTTCTCACAAAACTGTTAAAAGTGAGATTCTATTACTTTTGAAATAGTTACCTCCACCAGGGATATTGTTTTCAAAGATGTATTGATCCACACTGAGGATAATCACTTGTTTTTGTTATTAGATTCAATATCTTTCAAGAAAATAACTTCACTTTAAATTTACATTTATGGATTAAAAAGTGTTTCCGGAAGGATTGAACAGTTTATGATTTAAAAACAATAAATGCTAATTCTTCTCAGAGTCTTTGAAAACATCCTCACTCGTGTGACCGGTTGATTGACATGTCACTCCTCCAATCAAACGCTCCCACCTGACTTGGAGCCAGCCAATCCCTGGGGGGGGGGGGGGGGGGGGCAGGTGAGAGGTTGTTTCTGCAGCTTTGACTCAGGTGGACTCGAATTGAACCGGAGATGGATTTAAAGGATGTTCGCTGCTCGTTCTCTCGTTTCCTTCAGATGCAAACTTCCCTGACCTGAGATCTGTTCCGAGCTGCTGATCGAGTCGAGGCTGAAACATGTGGTGAGTGTTTTATTTCTCATTTCTGACAAACACGCTGCACAACAAGCAGAAGGTTTCCTTGTTAAAAGGGAAACTTCATTTAATGTGGTGTGACAGTGACAGTGGGGAATGTTTGTGGGGGGGGGGGGCAGAAGCCATGAGGACACTGTTATCACGGGTTAAGTTTAGTGACATGTAACCATGGTAACCGGCACCATGTGACTCCCCGACTCTTAAGTGGGTCAAGTCTGAGCTAAATAAACCCATTAAATCCCTTTTCTCACCTGCGGAGACAAAACCACCGCGAGTTTCTGTGTGAAGCTGTCAGGTCTTCAACTTATAAGATATTAGATATGATAAGATATAAGTTAAGATCAACTTAGATAAACTAAACACTGGAAATCCACTTGTCACAGCAGCAGATGAAGTAAACAAGAGAACAAACAGAAGTATGAAATAGAATAAAATGAAAGATAGAATAAGTCCATAGCTTTGCTGAACGAGTGTTGTTGACGTGTGTGTGTTTACAAACTGCTGCTGTGGCTTTGAGACCCCGACAGGTGAGAGACATGCAACATGGGCAGGGATGGACCTCAGAGTCAGACGTCACGTGGCACAGCAACCCACTGCGAGGGTGAGTCCGCTTGGTCACAACAACACAATCACACAAATGGAGAAACACAACAACGTGTACGACTGTGTAAAACCAGAATGGAATCGGAATCGGACAGTTGTGTTCAGTCTGCTGTCGGTCGGTCCCTCACGTCTGGTGTCGATGTAGAGATGAAGGATGAGCAGCTCTGTCTTCTACAGAAACCTGGAACGAGCTAATATGATTATGAAATAAAATCCTCCGCTGTTATTAGAGGTAATTTTTATACTTTCCCCGATGTGACTCTTAGAGGCTGATATCAGACAAATCAGTGGGGCTCTAGAACACAGACAAGGAAAGTTAAAGAACAAATAAAGTTGAATTATACAGTACAAGTAGTGCAAAGAAGCAGCAAATGAAATAATAAATACTGTACAGATACACACAGGATGGATTGTGTACATTGTGTGTTATACATGTGACTATAGAGTATGGATGTGTTGTAGTTCCAGGACACACTGAGCTGCCTGAGGATCCCCTTCCTTCTGCTCTATGCTGCTGTAGACGCCTCGGCCCGGAGCAGTGTGTGTGTGTGAAAGGGGACCCCCCCCCCGCCCGTCCTCCATGGCCCACTCGTCAGACCCGTCCCGCAGGGAGAAGACCCCCGGCCCACAAGGGTCGCACACCGCCACACGCAACCTCTTACAGAAGAAGAAGGAGCAGCGGCGGCGTGGAATCCGAACCTCCTCGCCCATGGGCCGGGTCATCCTCATCAACTCCCCTGTGGACGGTGAGGAGCAGCTGTGTGTGGTAAACGTCCCGGCACATGAATAATGTCAGGGTCTGTTTTGGAATGAGATCAACACTGTGGGCAAAGACAACATGAAACATATTTATACACAAGTTTCTGCAGCAATTTCGTACAATTTAGATGAAAAACACAGTGAAAACATCACTAGGATTATTTTATATATTCAATTTCTGCCAATAGATCCTTTCACCTGAATCGTACACTGGACCTTTAGCTGTTGAACTAGTTGCAGCTTGTTTTTACTCAGCCAGTATCAGTTGTATAACAGTAATCTAGGTAAAGACTTGGTAAAGATGGACGACACGACTGCTTCCCAAAAGTGAAGCCGCCGTGCAACCAGGAATCCGTATCCGCCATTTTTCAGCAGGAAAAGTGGAAGGAAGTGGAGAGAGTTTAAATTCAAAAGCCCACAAAGGGATTTACAGTCTATAAAACCTCTTAGTCACCGTCTGACGACCAGGACGCTGCTGGAGAACCACTGCTGTTATGTCACAATCGACATTAGTGACCATTAACGGCTCATCGTGATGTTCTCAGGTGGAGATGACAGCGAGGACCTCCACACCATCACTGTGGATAAGAGCGTGGATGGGAAGCTCGGCTTCAGCGTGCGCGGGGGCTCGGAACACGGCCTCAGCATCTTCGTCAGCAAGGTGGAGGACCACAGCACCGCGGGTGAGAGGAAGGACCACGTCACCGAACCGAGGCTCTGACCACGTGCTCATCCCGGTGTGTTCTCGCTCTTTTGATTCAGAGGAAGCGGGTCTGCTCGTGGGGGACAAGCTGGTGGAGGTGAACGGCATCAGCCTGGAGAACATCACCATGAGCAGCGCCGTGAAGGTCCTGACGGGAAACGACCGGCTGAGGATGGTGGTGAGGCGGGTCGGCAAAGTCCCCGGCATCCGCTACTCCAAAGAGAAGACCACCTGGTGATACAGGATTTTAAAAAAACGTTGTCGGATTGTGACCGAATGTGGTGAAGTTCGGATAATCAGCGTTGAGTTTTGTTTTCCCAGGGTGGACTTGATTCACAGGCGTATGGTGGTGGAGGAGAGCGGGCGGACGCCGTCGGAGGCCAGCTCCGGCAGCGGCCTCCAGAGGATCGTGCACCTGTACACCACCTCCGATGACTACTGCCTCGGCTTCAACATCCGGGGAGGGAAGGAGTTTGGTCTGGGAATCTACGTCTCCAAGTAGGTGTCTCTGCTGCCGAAAGGCAATCGGAGGACGAGACAAGAAAGAACCAATTCAACTTTAGCGCAGATCCTGGTTTATTGAAGGTTTTTTTACATTTTTTTATGGATCTCATATTTAGGGGACTGATATTTATGAGTTTGTGCAATTTGGTGCAGATCCAGGTACAAATCTGGATGTGGTGGATTTAAATGTGGTTTCATAAGGAAGCTTCATTCATTTGAAATAGTTTGCAGATGGAAATTAAAGAATCAACCCTGTTTTTGAGTCATTTTAGTTTTATGAATGGTTTTGCATCGCGCTCTGGTCGCAGCTCATTTGTTCCTTCGTGCATCGTGTTCTGTGAAGCGTTGTTTGGTTCGTGTGCTCGATGTTAACCAGCGGATGTCTCGTTGTCTTAGACTGGATCCCGGTGGTCTGGGTGAGCAGAACGGAATCAAGATGGGGGACCAGATCCTGGCCGCCAACGGCCTGAGCTTTGAGGACATCAGCCACAGCAGCGCGGTGGAGGTGCTGAAGAGCCACACGCACGTCATGCTGACCATCAAGGTGAGATGGAGCATGTGCAGCCTTTGGCCTTTTACACTGCAGACACGATCCCAGTTTGTCCTGAGGTCAGAGCAGAAGATATGAGATATGAGGTTTTGTTGATGTGACACCAGAGGCAGCATCTTCAAACTGAAACAGGGTCGATGCAGAAGGAATAAACATGTTTGTAACACGGACGTCACGCGTCGCGGCACAGTGGCGGCAGCGGCGGCGGTTTGTGTGTCAGGCCCGACAGCTGGCGTGCAGCCGTAATATTCTGGAGCTTGGGTTTCACGCTGTGAGAAAATAGCCGGGGCGTGTGCATTATTCACCAGGCAGCCGGGGATCAGGTGCTGATGGAAGCGCGGAGCCGGTGTTTCGTGCACGTCCTCGTTTCGGCGTCCCTCGCTCTCCGCGGCGTGCAAACTGAGCCGGGGGCTGGAGTCAGAAAGCATCGCAACGGTCAGAGGTTACTAGAAAGTCAGGAAGGGAAACGTGCGTCCCTTCAGAGGAGGTGTAACGATGTGTGCATCTCCCGTTACTCTTTATCAAATATAGCCATCCCATTAAAGTTTCAAGCTCTCTACTGTATCTCATTTGCATATCTGCGGCCATATCTCGACAGGAAGCAGGACGATACCCTGCCTACAAGGAGATGGTGGCTGAGTACAGGTGGCTCAATAAGTGTACGTATCCGTTTCAGTATCTAGAAATCCATTTCTGTTCGGACAGGTTCTCCGTCACACACTGATCCTCTCTGGTTTTCCTACCCAGTGGCCAACGGTCCCCAGAAATCCTCGTCCCAGGGTTCAGAATCCAACTCGTCAGCGTCGTCTCTGTCGTCCGGGACGCCGGTCAGCTCTCTGAGCGGCCTGTCGCAGGTCATGTTCCCCCCCAGCCTGCCGTTCGGCTCGGACATGGTGGACGTCTCCATCTCCACCGAGGACCAGAGGTCAGGGTCGTCTCGTTCTTACTTTCCCACATTTGAGTTTATCATCTTGAGGCACCAGCAAGACATTTGTACGCGACGTTTAGCTTCACTTGAGTTTTCTAAGTACACGTGTGAACATACAGACTGGATCAGACACGATCATAGTCGTTGTTGTGTCCAGGTTTGAGTCGGAGCGAACCGAGACCGCAATCCAGACGGACCTCCCCCCTCAGAGGACGGGTGCAGACACCACCCGCAGCCTGGGACGCACCACTCTGCTCAAAGACACGTTGATCCGCGGAGAGGAGGACGGCGGGACGAAGGAATCCCCCAAGACGGCCATGCTGCTGGCTCTCAGCATGCCGAGCCGACTCATCAGCGGTCGCAGAGCCAGGTCACGGTGGCAGGTGAGGCCGGAGATTTCAGAACACGAGGGGAGCGGCTGAACGGCAAAAGTGACCTTCTGTTGGTGTCCCGTTGTAGAAATCACGCAGAAGAAAGAGAAGAAGCAGAAAGGGAAGGAGCCGGAGGAGAAGAGCACCCTGCAGCGCTCGAGGACCTTCGTGAACCTGCTGTTCAAGGCCTCCAGGGGGCGCTCCAAGTCCCCGTTCACAGACAAGACAAGCAAAGGTAGCTGGGTCTTTGTGTCCTTCATCACCGATTTGATCAACTTGTATTAATATGATCTAGATTTACAAGTTACGCTACACTGACATCCTTCCGCTCTGGTTTGCAGACGGTCGAAAGCTCGGTGCGATGCCAAATCCAGAGATGCTGCCGGTGGTGGAGGACATGGCGCGCCGGCTGCTGCCCGAGGAGGAGGTGGCTGCTGTGATGGCGACGTGCCGGCGGGTAAGAGCATCACTTCACAGCCGGAGCGAAAAGGTTTCAGCTTCTGTGGCGACGACCTCTGGACCGTTTCTTTCACTTCTAAGTTTAGATAATCACTCGTCTTGTCAGCCCGGTGGTTTAAAGAGGAACTTCACGTGTGGACTCTACAAAAGCATTAATTTGAACCACTAGGTGGCGTTAAGAGCAAACCATTATGTTTTTTTTAAGTAAATTTGATCATAAATGTGACATTAAAACCAACATTAAATGTATTTAATCCAAAACAATCACATTAGGTTGGTTTACAGCTCAAACGTGTTTAGGTGCAGTATCACTTTAATTATGACCCTTGCAGTACACAGCAGAGCGGTCGGTGGAGAACCTGATACGCCACCTGCTGGCCGTGCTGGACCGGCCGGAGAAGCTGCTGCTGCTGAGGGAGGTCAGGTAAGAGGAACCGATATATTTAAAATCTTTCTTACCTCTCCTTTTGTTCTGGGTTACTTTATTCCCACGTATTTTAAATGGTGAAGGTTTATTATTATTATTTATAATATGAAAAAATGTCTCATTCCCAGAATGCTGCTTCCTCCGTCTGACCTGAGTGTTTTCAACAACATGGTGACTCCCATTGAAGTCGAGGCCTACGACATCCTCAAGTATCGCTCCGGTGCGTTGGATCCACGCTCACTTCCACGCTCACTTCCGTTAAACACACAGACTGGAAATAAAGATGAACGACACATCTCCAATGTGTTAACTGCAGAGAATAACAACAATCAGTGGAAAGTAGAAATGGTCTTATATCTGTAAACCAGCATCTCTCTCATCTCTCTCACCTTTTTCTCTTTCAGTTCGAACTCCTCCTCTTCGCTGCTCCACGTCTGGTCGAGCTCCCAAACGCCGCCTCATCACTCCCATCCCAGGTCGGTGTCGTTAATGAGGCATATTTAGAGGACTGATGATCTACGAGTGTTTACAATCTTTTGAATGAAAGGAAACTGCTGAGAGGTGTTTGTATGATTAGTAACTTTTCTCCTGTTGTCCGACACCTCAGCTGAAACTGTGCAGAGAACATGAAATAAGAAGAATCTGAAACGTGTCTTTTCCCAGATTACCGAGGAGGCTTTGAGCTCCACAGCGCTGAGGAGGTGGAGAAGGAGAGCCACCTGCTGGGGGAGCTGGAGAGGCTCAGCCTGTCGGGGCCCCGGCGTTCCAAAGAGAGGCCCCGCACCTCCACGGCCTTCACGCCGCTGCTGGACATCCCGGTGGACGGCTACACCGCAGCCCCCGGGGAGCCAGGGCCCTGCTCGGCCAGTCCCCTGCTCCCCAACTGGCTGCTGGCCCACAACGACGACCCCCGCCCCCCCCTCCGAACTGACCTCGGCACCATTCGCTCCGTGCACTTCGACGAGGTGTCGCTCCACTCGGCCTCCGACAGGGCGGACACGGAGAGGGGACGGCCCCCGTTCAGAAACAGCCACCCCAAAGGCCAAAAGGAGCAAAGTGGAGGCCGGGGGAAAGACACCGTGTTCACGCTGCAGAGCGCCGCTCGCAGGAGTCGACCGTTGCTGTCGCAGGTGTTTGGTTCGAGTCCGATCAAAAGGTCGCGAGCGAACAGACGAACGGTCGTCTGGCGTCCGGCGAGAACGGACTCCACGGCTCGGACGCCGAACGGGAGTACGAGCTCAAAACTGTCAGCATCTCCAAGACCAAACAGTCATTGGGTAACGGATTCAAAGTCTACGATCACATATCATTTAATTTATGAAAAATAAACATGATCTCCATGACAGCTGACACTACTCGCGATTGGTTGAGTGCGTGTAGAGGCGGGACCTTGATACCAGACCGCCATCGCTTCTGGCTTCATTTCTGGGCCAGTGGCAGGAAGTAGAGATATAGAAAGTATTTAGTACAAATATTTTCAATACTTTCTTTAAATATTGGTTTCAGATGGTAACAGGCTGTTTAATATTTGACCTAAAATGTGGATTTTATTATAAACACGAGCAGTAAATTGAACACATGTAGACAAACAACACGTAACTGACTCTGCTGTTGTGTTGACGCTGCAGGCATCAGTATATCTGGAGGGATGGAGTCCAAGATTCAGCCGGTGGTGAAGATCGAGAAGATCTTTCCTGGAGGAGCCGCCTCCACCTGCGAAGTGCTCAAGGTAACTCCACGGCCTCGGGGGGGGGGGGGGGGGAGTGTGTTGTGCTCGGTGACATTTAAGTTCTAAAAGTAAATATTAAGGCTTGTGTGATTCAAACTGAAGACTGTATGATGCCTTCTGAAGATTTTGAGGGAAGTAAATTCCCTTCTGAGACGCGCAGACTCTCTGCATCCATCATCCTCTCTGACCTGAAGCCTCTGTCTCGTGTCTCCAGGCTGGATTTGAGCTGGTGTCTGTGGATGGCGTCTCCCTACATGCGGTGACCCATCCGCACGCTGTCGACATCATCCGAAAAGCCTTCAGCAACAAGGCCAAAGACCCCATGGTGTTTGTGGTCAAAGTCCTCAAACCCGTTTAAGAGGAGACGGAGATGCACACGGAGAACTTAGATCAAAACTCAGAGGGAGACGGGGAAACGTGAACACGCCGCTGACCAGGGAGCAGGGACGTGGGGCCACAGATGCTGGTGATTCCTGAGCTGAGGAGTAAAAAGGAGCTGATGGGACACAAGGAGCATTAAGCCGATGGATTCAGAGGAGGAACGAGACTCGATCATGAGAAAGAAGCTCCGATGCCTCCTGAGCCACGAACCTGGGTTTCTTTTGACATTGTGTGAACATTCATCAGTGTATGAAACGATACACAAGTAGACGTGTCATGGATCAGCAGAGTGCGTCTGTGCTCTTTAACTTTTTAAACATGTAGGATGACAAACTGTAGCCCGAGTGCCTTTAACAGCCCTGTGGACTGAAAGCACCGTTCTGACCTGCGGGGGGCAGACGTGAGCCGGCAGGAACATCTGTGCTGCAGGAAATGAAGAATATTTTGAACACAAACCTTTAAAACACATTGTATAATATTAATAATCCAAAACTGCCATTGGGGAGTTACTGAAGTTTGACTAAATGTACACTTGAACAAAATAAACCCCAAGTCTTATTTGTATACGATTTAAAAAGTATTAAGCCAATTAAAGGGGCCAAAAATATGAGATTTCAAGAATAAGATCAAGATATTACAAGAATAAAGTATAATATTATGAAAATAAAGTGTAATTTACAAAAATATAGAAATTCAAAGTAAAAATGATTTTTTTATCGATTGTGACCTTATTCTCGAGCTCTTTGAACGATGTTCTCTTCATTTGGCTTTAATACTTCGTCACACTGTGAAAACTCAGGTCAACGAAGTTAGAATTGTGTTTTTAATCTGGTGAAATAAAACATTCACCTCTCGCTGAAGAGCCAACGGTGGTGTCGTATTAATTACACGTACATTTGTTTTACGGAAACATGGATTCAACTTAAGTATAGTTTTTGTATTCAAGCATCTTACCAGGACTGCATTTGAAAAAGGAGAGCTTTATGAAATGAGACAATCTGCTCATATTCAGGTTGATCCTTTTTAATTTGTGTAACTTGAAAAGGTACACATGCTCTGATCACTTCCCTGAGACTGTCCATCGCTGCAGCTCCTCTTTTCAGCCTCGGTCTGAAACTCTTGGGTTTAGCGCCTGTCTCTTTAAGGCCCCCCCCTCCCCGGTGATGGTCCTGGTGATGCTGGTGCCGACTCACCGTCTCATCTTGGATGATATTAGTAACACAAGTGCTCTCCAAGTCAACACCGGCTGTAAGAAAGGCCTTTTTATTCTTTAGAACAGGAACTACATCACAATCAACAGTATAAACACGTCATAAAATTAGCGTATGTACACCGTTATCCACATCGGCCACTTCTACACTTAAGTGATTTCTGACGTCAGACGAGTGTTTGACAGATGGTTTGAAAGGCGACTCGGGCACTGGACTCGAGGAGGATGTGTTTTTATGTTCTATTACATTAGAGTGTACAGATGATCTTATTGAGTGTGACAGAACAAATGAAAACATTAGAGTCCAGACCAGGAACGAATTCTGCTTTACACCGTTAGAGTGTATATAAAGATGGACGCCGTGACAGCTTCCCAAAGCGTTTGGCTTTATTTTCCGGATGGTAGGAGGAAGTGGAAACACGTTGTGCATCTTTATTTACAGTCTACGCCTCGCTCGTTTGTCCCAATTCAATAATCCTGAGGGAAGGAAGTTGAGAACATCTCCTGTTTAACTTCTCAGAAAATGGAAAAACAACAGAATTCTCCCCACATCACAGAGAGTGACGCGTGGAATCTCACATTCACTGTCGATATCAACATATAACATATATCCAGTGAGTGTGTGGAGCTCGACCCGGCAGGCTGACAGGTGGAAGTTACTCATGCACAGCAAATCTGTGTTAAGTTGTGAAAGAGGAGCAGAACACTGACGTCAGGTTAGTGGGTGCAAACACCAACACAGACATTAGTGGACGGGCGGAGGAGTAATGACTAATGGGGTCGTTGGCTTTTTAAGCGGGACCGGAGGCAGAACTAAAGTGGCTGAGTTTTGTCGTCTCTGCAGACTCACAACAGCACAAAGACACCACATCTGTGACATGTAGGTGGAAGGGTTTTAGCGGACAGTAGTGCAAATAAAAAAAAGATGGGAGACACGAGGGTCAGATTTCTGTGGCGGCGACCTCATCAAAGTTGATCTCGTTGCCGCTGCCCTCGTCCTCCTCTCTGCTCTCCAGTTCCTGACTGAGGTCTTGCAGGAGCAGCTCCAGCTCTCGGTTCCTGCGATACATCTGCACATAGTTCTGCTGCAGCTGCTTCTGGTAGCGGATAACCTTGTCCTTCTCCTCCTGCCATATCCTGCGCTCGTCCTCGAAGCCCCCCATCTGCTGCTCGGCCCGCTGATGCTCGAAGCCCAGCTCGGCCCTCATCCTGTCCATCTGGGCCTTCATGTTCTGCAGGGCCTCGGTGCTGCTCTGCCGCTGGGCCTTCGCCTCGTCACTGTCGTAGGACAACATGTGCTGCTCCTGCTTGCTGGAACACCTGGCACTGTCGGTTTCCCGGGCCCTGACTGGCCAAAGCATCTCTGAGGTGAACCAGCTCTCCCTCGAGTCGTCCGACTTTCTCCCGGAGCAGCTCCGCCTCGCTCTTGCGGCGCTGAAGCTCGTTCTCGCACACCTCCAGCTCCAGCGTCCGTGTGCGGGTTGTGCCGTGAGCCTCCTGCAGCAGGACCTGGCTGTTGGTCAGGTCACCGCGGGCCTCTCGGAGTTGACCTCGCAGGGAAACGATCTCGCCCACGCGCTGAGCCAGCTCTCCCTGCACGTCCTTCAGCTGCTGCTTCAGCAATGAGATCTCCCCCGCCTTCTGACAGACCTGAAGGGAGAAGAACCACAACAATTAGCTCAGCAATTGATTAGATGATTGACATGAATGTTTTTTTAGTGTTTCCTGATAATCGTGAGCAGGGGAACAGCTGACTGGCTCACTGGTTTAGCAGCGTGAGTATTTTTTATCCAGGCACCGTCTTTAGGTGTTGCAGGTGCATTCTCAGAACTTTATGACTGCACCCCCCCCTGTCTCGCTGCTCACCTCCCACTTAGTCTCCTCCAGCCGAGGCCCCAGCTGGATCTTCTCATGCTCGTAGGAGCTGCAGCGCTCCTCCAGCTGCTCCCTCTCCTTCAGGAGCTGTGCAAAGTCCTCCTGCAGCTTCTTCTTCTCCTGCTGCAGCTGATAAACCTGCAAACAAGAACAAATGGATCTCAATGAATTCAGCGGAGGAAGTAGATTTTTGATTTTGGGTAAAGCGTGCACTGATCTGCACAACGGGAGCATGTTTGAAACATCTATGGACCATTTATTGGGACTGTTTTGTATTTTTGGGGCTTTTTATCGCCTTTATTTTTGATAGGACAGAGAGTAAGCTGTGAAAGGGGTAGAGAGAGAGTGGGCCGTGGGTCGGACTCGAACCCCGGGCCTCTGCGGGTTGAGGGCTTGCCTCGTTGGGACTGTTTACCAGTAAGTCACACTATGTTGTTCTCACCTGTAACTGAAGCACCTGCTGGGCACGCTGGGCCTTCTGCGAGGCCACCTGCATCCTGGTGGCACAGCTCTGCCTCAGCTCCTCCAGCTCCAGTTCAAAACGCTTCTGCTTCTCCTCGTAAACCTGCGAGACGAGACCGAGCAACAACAGACAAGAGACGTCATTGAAAGAGTAACTCCTTGAGAGTCGCCGGTACAGAATGAATGTCCAGTCCAGTTCCGTCCTCCCACCTGACAAATTGCAGCTTCGTTGTCGTCCAGGTTGTCTCTGAGTTGCTGCAGCTCCAGGTCTCTCTCTCTCAGCTTGTCCTCCAGGTCCCTCACCACCCCTTCGTAACAGTCCACTGGGCCGGGGGAGCGCCCGCTAGACCCGCTGTCAGACAGAGGCTGCCCCCGGCCATCATCGACCCAGAGCCTGTACTCTTACTGGAGGACGAGCGCCCACTGTCTGAGTTGGAATGTCCGTGTGCACTGGCGGGCGGGGCGCTCTTCATGGGCTCCAGTTGGCCGGCGGACGCCTCTCCTGACGCCAGGCCGTAGCCGGCGCTGCTGTAAGGCGGCAGGCTGGAGAGGGAGTTGCGTCCAGAGTCGGACAGGGAGCAGGACTGACTGCTTCCTCCTCCGCCGCCACCGCTGTGGGCGCCGCTGTACGAGCTGCGCTTCTCAGAGCAAGAGGGCGACGCCTCTCTGTGTGCGGGGCTGAGCATGTTCAGGTTGTTTTGGCTTTCTGATGTGTTGGCACAATGGCGAGGGGAAAGGTACTGCATGGAGTGGCGGCTCTTTGGAATGACAGCTTTGAAGGCAGTGGGCCGCAGCACCGTTTTCTCCATGTTCTAGAGGAAGGGAGACAGGGAACAACGTTGAGGAGCAGTTACAGTTTGAGAACTTTGGGTGAAAGACAATAAATCAGAAAATCTATTGGCTTGAGATATATCATTCCTACTTAAATTAGTAAACTCAATCATTTGTTCAAAGACACACCTTCTCAAGTTTTCCTGATATGGGGATCAGCTTTGGAGGAGGTCCGCCCATATTCCCATTCAGCCCCGATCCCTCCTTCATCTCGTCCGCATCACTTCCCGGACTGATGGGCACTAAAAGGTTCTCATTCCAGTCCCCTAAATAGTCCTCGTTCAGATAGGTGAAGTTCCCATTCGTGCTGCTGAATGTCGTGCAGCTCTGTTTCTTGAGCAGCGGTAGGTTCTGGAGCAAGGGTTCCTGGGGGGACTGGCTGCCCAGGCAGGAAGCCCCCGGTGTGGGTCGTCGGACTCTTGCTCCCAGTTCGGAGCGGTGGTCCTGGTAAGGGCCGGGGCGTGCGGCTATGAGGCTGCTAACAGAGCCCATAGGATCCAGAGTGGAGGGTGGTGGTGGTGCGTGGATGGGGGACGAGGGGCCAGAGTGGTGTCGTCTACGGGCTCCTCCACTCAGGCCGGAGCTGTGGGGCTCAGCGGATATGGGCAGAGCCTGAACCAGCGCCATGGTGGCAGCTCAGAGGGGTCACTTGCTCTGAAAGAGAAAAATACAATAGAAGTTCAGTCAAGTCACAGGTCATTTGAGACGAGTCCAGCTGAAGGCTTGAGTCCTTGAGGACAATTTCAAGTATCCTAGTTAAGTCTCGAGTCAAGAGACAAGTCAAGTGTTTCCTGTAGAAGCAAGAATCAAAGTCTTAAGAATTCAAATAGCAGATCTCAGGTTCCAGACGAGTCCACAGTCATCTTCCAGAAACTCTCAAATCAGACCTCAAGTCATTCAAGATGAGTCCAATTCATCAGTCTCAAGTCTTGTACTAACAAGTTTTAAGTCCAAGTCTCAAGTTTAAGCATTTATAGTCTCAAGTTTCGTGACAGGCCATAGTTAACTCTTCTCATTATGGACTCGAGGGAGGTCGTTCATTCAAGACAACCCCAAATCAAGTTTTATATCCTTTACAAATCCAAGTTACGTCTCAAGCACAACAAGTCCCATGTCCTGTAAGTCTTTGGTCCAATTCCAGGAGAACTCCCAAGTCTTAGAAAACAAGACCTGAGGTCATCAGGACAGGTGACCTCCCACATCATTAATAATCAAACTGCTGCATTAACATGTTCCAGTCAAAGCTTTATTAACCGTGTTTGTAAATGAAACCTGCTGCTGTCATATGTACCGAACCTATCTTGGAAACGAATTGATGCATTTGATTCGATTCAAGATACCGATAAGGCCAGAAACAAATGAAATACAGGCCGAAGCATACAAAGTGTCCCACAAGCCCCCGGTGGCCCACACACAGAGCCGAGCCATTCATGAAACCCATTCAAGCAGCACAAACGGGGCTCGAGGCGTTTGGCTCGCGAGGCATGAGGCAGCAGGAGAAAAGGGTCTCTTTTCATTTCAGATGCTAAATGGCTTCTAGCATGCTGGTATTTTCCCCGACGGCAACAAAGGCTACTGTCTCCACACATCTGATCAGCCTCAGCAATAACCACCCAAATCCTGACTGTGGATAATACCTCAAAGGAGACGCGTGAAGAAGGAGACAGGTCGGGCTCGCTGTGAAACTTTAGCCGTGGCTGATGAAAGTTGCTCAGTAAAATCCACATAATACAGTTGAGAGAACTTGACTCACAAAAGTAGGAGGCAAAACAACTTACTGTTTCACTCCCCCACTCTCACAGGACGGCTGGATAAATACTGACACTATAACCGGCACGTACAAGCTATGATATCATTTGATTTGTCCCGTGGACGGCGAATACTGTGCAGACAACAATGTTGTGCAGAGAACAATGGGGGAATAGGACGCGTGATGATGAAGTCATGGTGCACTGACACATCTGAGCAGTGCTCGAAAAACAGAGCACGGACTATGAGGATTCCCGACTGAGGGGCGTGTCCGGATCTTAACTTTCGTCGATGTGAGAGAAGGTTTTTAGGTACAGCAACTTTAAATATAGCGTATTTAACTTCGGCCGCTGGGGGTCACTTGATCAAAACAATAACTACAGACTGAGTTTACTGATGTCACGAAGCAGCGTGGGATCATCGGAGTTGTTGTAAAATGAAAAAGGAACACGACAAAAGGCACAAATCACGTTCACGGTATAGAGGTCGTGGATAAAGTTTATGCAGCAACTGGCAGTGAACAGCAAGAGTGAGCAATACAAACAGTGGAAGGAAAAAGATGCTGACTGGCGATCAGGGTGTTTGTCCTTCATCATAAATCATCCGCCCCGGAGGAATAAAACTGGGGATTTCTCTGGGGGGTCGAACTTTGGCTTTGGATTCACATTGAGGATGAAAACGCGGGAGGAACAGTTGAAGAAGACGATCCAGGCTGGAGGACAGTGGCTGAGAAGGTGAGAGAAGGCCCGACAGCCAGGACAGGGTCACGCCAAGTCAGTCTCCAACCTGCCAAGTTTACTGAAAGCCGACGAGGCTACTACTGCGATTTAACTGTGATTACCAGACGTTAATTAACAACCAACACTGGCCGAGGCCTACTTAGACTCCGAGCGAATCTGGCACTGCAACGTGTTGTGATACGTCCAAGCTGTCAAACTGAAAATTCATTAACAAGCACCAGGACGACAGTTTTTAATATCTGTCTTTCTCTCAGTCAAAGAGGTGATGGGTTAAACAAAAAACTATTAAGCTCCAAACTGATAATAGCAGGAAATTATAATCTAAAATCCCTTTTCCCCACTCCCCTGTGGGAGAAGCTGAAAAATGAGACCAGAAATGATCCGTCGATTGATTCTCTCAGGTCGTCCGGTTAATGCAGTTTGAAATGTGCCTTTAAAAGATTCTCACTCAACGATTGAGTCATTGCATCAGTGTCTGTCTGGAGGTAAACGGCAGCAGGAGCAACATGTGGTGCTGGGGATGCAGACTTAACGGCCCCCGGAGCCAAGTCGATTAATCTCGTGTGATTTCTCTACGCGCTGAGAAAAGCTAATTAGTCCGTGACGATATTTATTACCCATAATCCTGTCTGAATGGCCGGGAATGAGAGCGGCTACGCTAACGTCTGCAGATTGTTACAAACTGCTGCTGTCGGACAGAAACCCTGATGCTCGTGATGATGTTTCTTTACAGCGACCGTCTGGAACCTCGGATTAGATCCAACAGAACTCTGCGGAGCTCGAACCCGTCACTGGATCCACCTGGTTCTGATTTTACTGGTGAAGACTTACGGCTGCAGCTAACGATTATTTTCATTATCAAATTCCCGCAGACCAGATGACATCTTTAAATATTTAATATAATAAACAACTTTATATACAAACAAGCAAGAGGTCAGACTTTAATTGTCTTGTTATTTTAGTTACAGAACCCTGACGATCTCCTGCTGTGTTCTTCACACGTCAAAGGCAATTTCAGGAAAATGTTCAGACCCAATTTTCCAGACATTTCCTCAAACCTACAGCTTTGGTTTACATTCCTTTCTGCACGCGCGCACACACACACACACACACACACACACACACACACACACCACACACACACACACACACACACACACACACACACACACACACACACACACACACACACACACACACACACACACACACACACACACACACACACACACACACACACACACACGTTAGATGCCACGTGTGCCACTAACAACTATATTAACGTCTGGTTCATATAAGAACCAAGCGAGGAATTAATACCTTAAATGAATGAATGTAAATCGCAGCTCGCACCGAGCGTCTAAAGAACCCGTCTTGCACGATCAGTATTTCGTGGGGAATCCATCTGTTGGACTAACTCTCTCCAGATAAGTGAGTAAGCTCTAATCCCCCCGGACTCGAGATGACTGAAACTATGCAGCGACTCTACTAAGAATCGGTAACCCCCCCCCCCCCCCCACCCTCCGCCAATACATGCACGCAGTCCTGGTTTCCCCTTCGTTGTCATAGTGACCGGGGCCTCAAACATAAGAAAGTGTAGGCAGGGTATAAAGGAGGGGGGGGGGGGGGGGGGTCAGAGGGGCCAGGATCCGTCCTTATTGCCTCTTAAAGACGTTCTCTAGTGGCGACAGTCCTCCACGCGCTCGCAGGAGGCTAATGGAGGTCAAACGGACATTAACAACTAATGACTGGTGAGAGGATCCATAAAGAAACTCCCAGAATGACTTTCACTTCCCCTAAAAGACGAGGTGAACTCCATGTTATCGCTCAGGCTTGTTCTCCTTTACCTTTTGCTATTTTCTCTCAATAACGATCCGTGTGAAATCAATAATTAACTAAAGTAGAGTGCAAACCTCCCAACTGTCCCCTCGTGAAACCACATTTAAATCCACGGATCTACAGGCTTGTGTGAACCAAACGTCACACCCACATAAACATTAGTCTCGTAAAACAACAACAACAACAACAATACCAAGCTCTCAATTGGCTTCAGTGATTCATTAACAATTAGAGCACTGAAGTAAAGCAACAACAGTGTCAGCTGACTGCCTGAGACTGTTTGGTCTGGGAAAGCCCCTGAAGGTTTTCACGCTGGCCGCCCTCAGGCAGGCGGCGTCAGTCCGTCAGTCAGTCGCTCCTCCAGCTGGAGGAATGTGCGTCCACACCAGCTAATGAGAGTTCAGACTAAACCGGGGAACACAGTGAGCGCCGGTCAGTGTCTCATCGCCCACACGCCTCAGTCTGCAGGTCTGAGGTCAGATTTCTCCTGATTCAGGTTGTTTTGAAAGCATCTCGATCACCCCCTGGTGGTCGGCTGCAGTATAGGACATAAACCCCGTCTCCTCCATGTTAGCGGACAGGACCTCGACCAAACTAATAAATCAAAGTACACTTCAGATACATTTTTCTCAAACATGGTTTCTTTCGGACAATATTTCTGTTTGGGGAATTGAAACGTTTTAGAACCACAGCTCCTAATGTGCCTTTAAGCAAACTCAAAGAATAAAAACCTTCATTTTTCAACAGTGAGGTTATTTGTCCTGGGCAGGGACCAGAGATCTACGAGTCTGCATAATTCCCGTCGACTCGATCCTCAGAGCTCACAGGGGGATGACGTGTTTAACGGAGGCCGTGTTACAGAGACACAGCCTCCGAGGTTCACTGGCTCCGCGCCTGCAGGACGGCAACGTCACACAAACCTGCTTTGAGAGGAACTGGAGGAGCCTGCACTAAACCCCTCTTTGTTAGCGCCACGCCATGAACACACATCCACAGCCGCAGAGGGGAGGGTCTATAAATCCCCCCCCCCCCCCACACACCAGGTGAAGAGTATATGCTCGGGGGGGGGGGGGGGGGGGGGGGGAAACAACAAGAAAGCTGTGTTACACTGGCCCTCATCCGAGAGCGACGCCACCTCTGACTCCACCGTGATGTGGACGAGAGGGAGGCTCAGAGATCCCCTCCTCCACTCTCCATCTCTCTGAGCCCAAACTTCTGAATCGCACTCTCTCTTTCTAACACCCCCCCCCCCCCTCCCATCTCCTCATTCTTCCCCCCTCTCTCTGGAAAGTGGAACATAGGAGGGAGAAGTGTGACAAGGCTATTTCAGTTTCTACCTTTCCACCGGCTGACACCAGCGTCATCGTTTCAAACGTTCATGCTCCCAATGATTATTTCACCGTCGATTAAACGTTGAGGTGCTTAAAAATAGCCGCACGTGCAAGGTGACGTCTTAAATGACTTGAGTCAAAGAGTTTCAACTTACAGAAATATAAAGTAGCTGATCCTGACATTTGAAAAGCTGTAAACTGAATTATTGGCGTTTGATCCGAATGAATAATTGAAATCGCTGATTACATTTGTTAATTAATGGACAGAAACTAAGAGTTATTTTTAGTTTACATCATTATCTGATTATAACTGATCTGATAATCGCTGGTATTCAATTAACTGTTTAACTAGGTTAAAAAAAAATCACCAGTTATTATTGGCACAGTTAAGTTATTTCCGTACTAACCCGATATAAACCTGCACACGATCCTTTAAACGCAACACAAACTGTTATCAGCCAACTTCCCCCGTCACCTTGAGCACCTGAGCAATAAACTCAACTTCCCCTTTTCTCCAACGTTCCCCCCCCCCCCCCCCCGAGCTTCTTACCCCAGTTCGCTGTCTGCATCGCTGCCCTGCTGCCGGACCAGCTCCTCCTCATCACCCGGCCTCAGGTTGAAACCAGCTCCAACAGTCACATGTGGTCCTGTTCTCCTGCCTCTGTTTCTTACTCAACCCCCAAAAAAAGGCCAAATGCCGCCAACGTGAATGGGAGCACAGTCCCCTCCCCTTCCTCGCTCTCTCCGGCCCCCTCCTCTTGGTCCAGCCTCTCCATTTACCCCCCCTCCTTTGATGGCAGATACACCTCCTCTCTCCCTGCTCCACTCCTCCTCTGCCGCTTCCTTTGACCAAAGAAACTACACTGTGCCAGCTCCTCCACAGCCTTTGTCCGGCTGCAGAAAGAAGAGAAAGGAGACAGGATCTGAAAGCCAGGGGAAAGGCAAGCCGTTCCGTTTGAGACCTCTTAGCTCCCTCTGTAGTTTGAAAGTGGGACTGTGAAAAGGTTTGAGTGATAGTTCTCTGTTCTGCATTTGACCCTTTTACACACGACATGCGGTCATTTGATCCATCGTTAATAGGAAAATATTGATTAATGCAGCGGACGAGGAACCAGGCTGATCAGGTCTGTTCTCCTGTGACATTGGCAGAGTCCGGCCTCTGACCTGCGATCCACCACGTGACCACCACAAATCAAATCAACAGGAAGAGACGGCGCAGTCGGAGCTCAGCTGCTCGGCTCGGAGACGGGGGGGAAAGTGGGGTACGAGAAGTAGGCTATGCCCCGTCACCGCCTTGCACACAACACACAGACACAGATCTGTCTCTCTCCCTTTCTCTCTTCCACTCACTGCTCCTGCAACTGGGTCAAACTCGAGGTTTGTCCTTCAGACGAGGCCGAGCAGGGAGTTCAAGGTCGTTCTTGGTCACGTCTTGAAAGGAAGGTACAGTGACGCCCGTCCTGCTGCAGCCCATGAGCAACACAAACCACAGCTCAGGACGGGATAACAAAAAAGAGGCAGCCTGCAAATCAACTCTGCGAACGCCACCATTAGCGCTTCATCTTTCTAGGCAATGGGAGAGGGGTGTGATGATGGGGGGGGGGGGGGTGTAACATGAGTCAGCTCCTTTTGAAGCAGTAGATTTACAGGCTCAAGCAACAAGGTACAATCGTGAGCAGGTGTTAAAAAGTCTTAAAAATGAATTCAGGTTCAAGCACAGCATTCGGAACAAGAGAGCTTTTATTTTGAAAAGTTGTGAACGTGGTCCATTGCTTAGCAGAGCTCTGAAATAGCCGACATGTAAAGTATGAAAGAATAATGCTTGTCATTCATAAACAGTTTATTATCCTACAGTGATGCACAAAACATGAACGTGGCTCCGTAGAGGGCGTGCAGGTCGCCCCCCCCCCCCGTCACGGCGCCGGGCCGCTGCCCCGTCCCTGTCCATCAAACTGCTTCCTTCTATATCTTCATAACAAAGGCTCACGTCTGGGACCAGGAAGCTAGGCCACTCTTCAGTGTCCATGCTGCCTCTGCGTGGGGACAGCACTCCCTCTGGACCCTGCAGCTAAAAGTGGCCTGGACCAGCCGGCCGTTTGAACCGCTCACATCCAACACAATCCCCCACGGCACAGAGCAATCTGCGAGCACCTCCGAAATGAGACTCGGCGCTTGGCAGGGGGCTGCTCCATTAGTTTTAGACACAAATGAAGAGCAGAGAAGACGAGAGACGTCTGTGGATTGAAATAAGTAAACCTCACAAGTCCCACGTCGTAAATCCAGAGAAACGGGCTGTTGGCAGGGACCCGAGTCAGCCTCACTCTGATTTACTGTATAATGTGCCAAAGAGATTAGGGTTACGCCTTCAGCCTGGAATTACAGCAAAACCCGATCCATGATTAAGATCTGTCGCTAACCCCCGTGCAGCAGTAATGTGTTAACACTCACACACACACTGCGATGTGAGGTGCGTTACAGACACTTACAGGCAAGAAGCTTGTGCCTGAAGATTCCTGCCTGGTCCAAAAACCTTATAAAAATCAGGATTCAAGGCTTCGAGAAAAAAGGAAAAGAAGACGGTCGGTGCAGCTTTACATACGAGGAACCACATTCACTCCGGGAGGCTCCACTTACCTGTCAATGACACCCTGTGTTTAACTTCTGGAGGCCTTAGAAAAGCATGGGGCATCCCAGGAGCTCACACCGGTGAACAGATCTTCTTTCTTTCCTCCTCCTCGTCGTCTCTCTCTCTTCTGTGTTTGTTCTCCCAGACTGAGGAGACAGAAAGCAAGAAGACATGCATCATGTTGTTGAATCAGCGGAGGAGACGCAGCGCGAGCAGAGAGTGGAAAACCTGAAATGTAACAAGTGTGTTTATGGAAGTCAGCGAAAAAGAGGAAACTCTGAGTCACGCGGGCGAAAGAGCTTCACGTGCAGGACGGTTGAGACCGAGGGGATTTCCATGTCAACAAGAGCGAGGGCCGAACACAGAACCAGCAGCCGTCACATGTTGTTCAGATTTGAACTGTTGAAAACAACAGGTTTTGGTTCTTAACTTTATCTCAATGTCTAAAAGAAAAGTGCGACCATCTGGAGAGAAGTGAAGTCATCATATAATTACAAAACATTACTTTTCAATATATTTGACATTATCGTGTTTTCTGCAAACTGATACTAACAGAAGAAGAAATATGGGCCGACACGCTGCAATCGGCAAAACTACCTCGATATTTGACGACATGAAACCAAGTGTTTTGCAACGTGAAAAAGGTTTTTTTCATCGACAAAAACTGAATAAACAAAAACAAAGAAACTTGTGAAACGATAAACTGAGGGTGAAGCTACTCGGTTTAACATGCATCCTGTTTTATCAGCAGGATGTTTGCTTAAAGTAACGTCTCCAACTGCCTGCAGGGCAACAGGCAACAGGCTCTACTCCCAGCTGAGCAAACCTGCCGCTCCTCCCTCCGCGCCGGGCCCTCGGAACCAGTACGTTACAGACAGATGGAAGTTGGATTCGAGACTGTGGCTTCCCACATGTAATGTAGCTGCGTCCACACGGCTCTGAAACAGCTGCGTACTGTCGCACCGCGATGGAGCCAAACCAGAGAGAATACTTTGAGGCCTGTGAAGTAATAACTTAATCGTTGTTTGTTTTTAAAAAAAAGGCAGACAATTGACCTACAGAGCAGAAGGAGGTGTTTACTTAAGAGGGCCGCTCCTCTCAGCGGCTCCTCCACATCCACAGGGACGATCCTCATTACAGAAAGCCAAACGGCAGAGGGACAGATACAGAGAGATTATCATTTCATTACATTATCCATCTGCTGGACCATTGACTGTAAATAAAGATTGGACGACGTGTCTCTACAGAAATGAATCTGACCACGACTCATTCACAGATTTTGCATCGTAAAGATCTGTCATGGAGTCTTTAGATATCTGACAGTTTATATCTTTAAATCTGACACTGGAGATAAACAGATGACGGATAAGAGAGAACAGGGATTAAAGTTTAATCTGTGGGAGGACGACAATCTCCCATCGGACTCTGATAACCAGATAAAGAGAAGCCAGGCAGTTTGGGCAGGGGGCCTCACGTCTCTGTGTCCAACGAGGAAAAGCATTTTGATTTATGGATCAGAAGAAACTGTAGCAGCAGGCAGCTCTGTGCAGTGGGCAGGAGGTTACATTCAACAGGATGGGGGGCAGACATTAAATTCAGATACTTATTGGGAAGGGCAGTGTAATAAAAGGAGAAGTAATGAGGATGAATGAGGTTGTGTAGTGGCCAGGCTTTCAGGGCAACACACAGACACACAAAAGCATGTGAACACACACACGACCGGCAGACTATTAAGGAACAGGGTGGCGGCCCGCGTCTTCCCAATCCAAACACTGCCACCCCACAGCACTTAGGTTTATTGTTGTAATGATCAGCCATGTGCTGAAGGTTTCAGGCAACGTACCAAACGCAACAAGACACAGTGGGAGCGACGCACCCTGAACAAAGGCTCGCACAAACAGACGTGTTGACATCGCTGGGCTCAGGACACGAGAGACCAGAGAGGCCCAGAATACCAACTGAAGACATGGGAATTCACTTATGAACAGTTGTCAACAATATAAAAAAAATAACACAGCAGCATATTTAAAAAGGGTAAAATGGGCCGAGTGGGAACTGGCAAGCGACTCCACTGGGAAAAGAGGCATTTCAGTCTTAGCCCACATGGAAACCATCACATTAAACAGCACCAAAATCTCTGCATTCTCTCAGACATTCCTCGTTTGGGCTCATCCAAACCTCAA
>CM031690.1:1351419-1373919 GCA_006182925.3 Reinhardtius hippoglossoides | reverse complement strand
TGCTGATACCTTAATACAAAAACACGTGAGTATTTCTGTATCCGCTGCTCGGACCTGACGCCCAGTGCACATTTTAATTGAATGTGCAATATTTAATATTTAATGTATTTAAGTAACTGTCCTCGAACAATGTCCAGTATTTAATGTTTAATCTATTATTCATGATGAAACGTTGAATCCCATTGAATGGAAGCTCATATCAGATGTGGAGGAGACGAGGGGGGGGGGGGGGGGGGGGGGGGACCTCACCCTCTGAGGGCATCACGTTGGGGTTGCAGTCCAGGAACCTCCTGGAGAAGTGGGACAGAACCCGCTCGCGCTCCTGGGTCTCGCCCATCAGAGCGAACTGTCTGAGGAACGTCCTGAAAACACGACACCAGTCAGATCCTCGCCAACAAAACCATCCACCACATCACCACCACACAGCAACTGGTTTAACTGGTTTAACTGGAAACCATCAATCACAGATGTGAGCAGGAATCAACAGGATAGAACCATTTATTTAATCTTAAACAATATGATGCAGAATAACATTAAATCTAAATAATCACGTTATAATATTATACAATAAATTATACTTAATAGATGTGTTTCAATTTGAGAGTTATATGTTTTTATGGTCTTTTATATTAAGAATAAAAATGACTGATGATTATTTCATCTTGTGTGATTGTCAGAACAAATCTGAACAAATTAAAACAAATTTTAATGTGTTTAAATATAATATAAAGGTGAGTAGAAAGTGTTTGTGATGAACTATGCTCATAATAACTAATATCTATATAAACAATGTATACAGTATGAACCTGCAGTGCCCAGGATGTCCTCTAGAGAGCAGTGTTTACCACCACACGTACCAACAGAGACAATATTAAATATTATTAAATTAAATACAAGCCACAGCAGCACAGACACAGTAACATCTCAACCAGAGAAACAATTCATAAACATAAGTTATTCATTATTTAATCAGATTATTTTTTTGGGGACACAAAACCTGGTTATTTTGGGAACAAATCTTTAAATAATTCATTAATTAAATATCTGTCCTATAAACTCAGGTTCAACTCATTTAAATGTGCGATTACTTATTTCTGCGATTCTATTGGCTCATGTGAAATCATTGAATCTGTATCTGCTCACACTGAATATTCTATTTTTATATTTCCTTCTTAATATTACTTCTACTGACGCCCATTTGATGACTATTTGCTTGTTAGGGTAACAACAAATTTCCTCGTTTTGGGATCTAACTTAACTTATCTTATCTTTTCTTGAATATGTATGAGTATTGCTATTAAATGTATTTTAATTATGTCCAGTGTTGACTGCGCAGTGAAGCGAGCTCTCACCTCAGTGATTGGTCGAGAGCGAGGCCGGTGAAGTTGAAGAAACTCAGATACTCCTCTGCCACCATGCGGCTGAAGTCGTTGCTGTAGAAAGACGGATGTAAAATAACATTAAAGTAAAAATATAAACTTGGAATAATCGAGAACACAAGACGCATAAAGATAAAGAACTCAGCAGGAATCATAACAGCACGAAATATCAATAAAACGTTCCGATGGCAGTTTGCTCAGTTCGGTGAAAGGCCTCAGTTCCGTCTGTCAGGGACACAATCGTCACGAGAGGAAAGCCGGAGGCGGAAGAGAAAAACAAAACACGAACAGACAAAAGAGAAGAAGATTCCCGGGGTGCATCTGTCGGAACGGGAGGAAACTCTTTAATCCAGAATTCTTCCTCATCAGCACGAGCAGCTGAGCGAGTGACGGCTGACGGAGCCGCAGATACAAGCCAGCACTTTGTGGGCAGGATGTAAAGTGATGGACTGAATGATCAGCTTCCATTAGTGGAACTCGGAGACCCTGAGTGTGTTAGTAGGTGGTGAATAATAATAATAATAATGATAATAATAATCCCCACAACCCTCCAGCAGCTCACTTCTTGCTGAGGTGGCGAGCTACGTCGACTTCCTGAAGCCATCCAAGTTGAAGAGACGTTTGGCGAGGCGTCTGGCGGCGGCCACGTCGGCTCGGTGGCTGCCGTTGGTGAGGGTGTCGCTGCTGCTGAGACCCAACCTGTCGCTGAGGTCCTGGTCCAGCTCCGAGTCCGTCGCCAGGCGGGCCTTCTCCCTGCTGAGAGAACAGAGGTTAAACTCTGACACAGAAACACGAACAGAGAGGAGCACACGAGAAAGTGGGACAGAGGAGAATGAAGAAGAATTGAAATATAAGTAGATAAATAATTGATCGGGCGAGAGAGGAAGAATAAAACTAATAACTGCAGAGTGTCAAGAGGAAGCAGCTTCACAGAGAGAATGAAGTTCGATTAAAGACGAGAACACATTTAAAGACGTGTGGATGAATGAGAGCAGAAATAAAATCAGAAAACATACAAACCGTTTCATATTCAAACACAACATTTGCTTTGATTACTCACTTTGCATTCAAAGCTCTGTTTTCACTTCATCTCTCCCTGATTAATCAGTTCAACCTATTCCCTCTGATTGATTCTGTGATTATAACTTGTTCCCAGGCTGCTGCTGGAACATGGACGACAGGAACCAGGTCTCTGGGTTCATTCACGTCTCTCAGCCACCAGAACAACAACAACAAGGCTCCAGCAGCTACAGAGGCAGAACCAGCCCCTGGTGGCCGAGCGCTCGTCTTGAGTTTAAATTCCACTCACAACACTTCCACTCTCATGCACGCCACACGCTGCTGAACACACACTGGGGCTTTGTTATTAGTCTAAATAGTTTAGTTTGTTAATACATTTAGTTTTAACTGTTGAAAATGACTGAATGTCAATCCCACATATTGTCAGTAGGAATGTGTAAATAATGCACATACAGGTACAAGGTTTGAGGCTTCAGATTCTGTTTGGGCCTCAGATTGATTCTGAGTCCGAACCCGGTCAGAGACAATGAGCCATGCAGCGGATGGTCGGAGCCCAGAGACCGGATCTGAACCTCATGAAGTGACGCTGTGCAAAACAAGAACCTGAAGAACCAGTGTCCAGATGTACTGGGAAGAACTGGAGCAGTTTTAAATGATGCACTTTGCGTGAAGTTAAAGAAACAGGTCACCTGGTTCTCTGTGACTCTGCTGAGTGGGTTCCATCTCCTGAGAGAAGAACTGACTCAGAGTCAGCTTCAACTGTCACAATCAGCTGCAGCTGAAGAGTGAGCTGAACTGAGATCAGTTAGAAAGACTCTGAAGTTATTAAAAACCAGAGTTTATCTCCAATATTCAGCAGGAAACTGTTAAAACATGAAGAATTCTGAACAGAGTTTGGTGGATTTATAAATAAAAACTATTCTGACTTTATTTTCAAAGCCTGAACCTTCTGACAGGTGATGAGGACGTCCTCTGGGGACCATGAACACCTGCCTGCGCAGCGTCAGTCAGTGTGAGGCCGAGCACCTACCTGTGGCAGGACCTCCTGACAGTCAGATACCGCTCCTCTCCCACTGCGGCCGCACCGTGACAGCAGAAGACCGAGGGCGTCCTCATTTCCATCCCCTGACCGACACCTCGCCTGCCCCCCCGACTGCCCCTTCCTCTCCTCCTGGAGTCGTAACCTGAACGCATCACCATCCCGCAGAGGCGCTAACGCCGAGGAGCTAACGCAGAGGAGCACCTGCGGTGGCTCCCAGGAGGCCCCACATTCCTCTGCCCGGCCTGGAGTCTGACGGAGACTTGTTTGGTGTCACCAGCCGGCCTCCGGCCCTCAGAGCAGAAACACGTTTCCCCTCCTTCTCTTTCCCTCGGAGTCTGTTTGCTGTTGTTTCTTCTCCCTCCTCCCTCCCTGTTCCGCTGTGTAAACGCTCCCCGTCCCCTGCTGACCTTGGATTGGACGCACGGCATGAAACTCGGCTTGTCTGTTGCCTAAAAGCCCCCCCCACCCCCCCCTCGCCTCGCCGCCCTCCATTCATTCCTCTCAATCTCTGTGTGCGTCTCCAATTACACACACACACACACACACACACTCAGAGCAACGGTCCTTTCGGGTGTTTCTAGTCCACCTTGTTTCTGGTGTGTGCTGCTTGCACACCTCCAGGGAGAACAACAGGGAGGAGGAGGAGGAGGTGTCGGGTTTAGAACCTCCACAGGGTGTGTGCCTCCACGACCGGTACCGCCTGGAGCACGGAGCACCAGGCCCCCTGCCAGCGACTGAGGCCTTTGTCGGGTGTGTTTACAGCAGGCGCTTCACCGCGGCCTGCAGGAGAGTTCACAACCACCAGATTAATCCGGCACAGTTCAGGCGCCGCCACCTGTTAACACTGTCTCATCAAGTGCCAGCACAAAGCCCAGAGGTCCTGAGAGAACCCCCCCGACTCGGCCTCTGCTTTAACCGTACCCCTGCATAATGAAGCCCCCTCTCAGTCCACTGGGCAGCTCTGCACAATGAGCCACTGTCTAATGGTACAGACTGGATCTGAAAAGGCCGATGTGAGGGAGGAGGGAGGAGGGGCACCGCGAAGGGGGAGGGTGAAATTCCAACTTTTATCAAAGTATGGACGGGCCTGCAGAAATATGCTCGCCTGGCTGCGAGATTCCAGAGCTCCAGGGCGGCTCAGGAAAGTGCGATAAGATCAGAGCTGAGCAAACAGACCTGGGAGAGTTCAGAGGGAGTCGCTTTCCATGTGACAAGCGTGATCAGGAAGTGGAGAAAAGGGAAAGACCACGAATCTTAAAGTGTGAGTTTGTATTTGTATACGTTTAGACGATTAGATGGTGTCACACACACACACACACACACACACACACACACACACACACACACACACACACACACACACACACACACACACACACACACACACACACACACACACACACACACACACACACACACACACACACACACACACACACACGTGCAACACTCTGACTAACACACAAGCAGAAAAGAGGCGGACTGGGATCAAACTGTCGAGCCTCTGGTTAGAGAACGACCCGCTGTACCTCCTGAGCCACAGCTCCCAGAGAACACACACACACACACACCACATCCACAGACACACAAACTTCTCAGTCATCCACCTGCCTCAGGTTCACTCTAACCGAAGCACTGCTTGTTATCTTCTTGTGCCATCTAGTGGCCGCGGAAGCAAGGTGACCCGCTCTCTGCCTCTGCAGTGCCGTCACACTAAGTTAGGGTGACATTCACAAAGCCCGTTTGCATCAGCGCCACACAGACGTGTACCTCTCGGTACCAGTTGTCCCACACGTGTCCTCCTCTCTGTCAGACACTGTGTCGGCAGCAGCGAGGTTCGAACGCGGAGTAAGAGAAGTGTCGTTCTGCTGCTGCTTCGTCTGAGCGGAGGAAGGACAAAGGATTGTGGGTATGAATAATCCTGGGGAAGGGAAGGTGGGAGTCTGAGGAGTCTTTGGGACGAGTGAAGGTGAATCTCTCACTGCTGCAGCAGCCATCTGCCTAATAGCATGCCCCCCCCCCCCCCACACACACACACACTTACATAAACCCACAAACAAAGCATGAATTTTACATATGCACCCACAACAAAACACCTACAGATGCACGTGTGCTCACTTAAATAGTTAGGAAAATATGCACCAATGGACACACACATATTTTAATCATGCACTCACAGACACACACACACACACACACACACAGACACACACACACACACACCCTGCCTGTCAGACGGCAGAGTGACCACAGGGAGCCACTTCAGAGCAGCACTGCAGCACAACTCTCCGAACAACACAACAGTCCATTACCGCAGGTTCCTGACCTCAGGGAGGAGGAGGCCATTAAAACTGCATTAATATTAAATTCACATTTAACCTCCTCTGTCATCTGATCCTCTGTAAGTCAACAGTTTATCACACGAACAACTGCAGCGTGTTCATATTCCAACAAGGACAGAAACACGCTGATAATGTATCGTGACCTCGACAGGACTGGGTGCTCATCTTAAAAAGGTTAAAAGAACAAATCAGGACAAACATGATCCAGATGTTGATTAATCATCACAACGCAGGTCACGTGTGTTTCAGTTCAACGTTAACTACACGCTTCACGTCCTGTTCGACATGTTTACAATGAGGAGCGGAGCACGACCATCAAAACAAAGAATACATGTGTTAACTCTTCTCGTCTTGACGACCACTCGAAGCTCTTTACTCGTTCACCCACTGTCTGTGCATCGGGGGGATTCGAGGTTCGCTATCCTGAGGATACTTCGACACGTGGAGAAGGGGAGACTGGGTTCAAACTGCCGATGTTCTGTATGGACGACCCGCTCTTCCTCCTGAGACACAGCCGCCCCAAAATACAATTGTCTCCTCTTTACATATTGTGCCGCCTCGCCTGCTCGTAACCAGCCGCACGCACGCCGGCCTCCTACCACATCCGGCCGAGTCGTCCCCAGTCATTTATCCACCACCTCCCGCCTGCGTCCTGAACGAACATAAACTGTGATGCTGACTTTAAATCATTTTGATATCAACACGGGATCAGTTGAGCTCCTGTAAAGTGAGAAGTGGATCCTCTGCAGCTGGTGTCAGCTCCACGCTCCTTCGAACATCTGTCCGCTCGTTGTTTAGGTTTTTACAACCTGCAGCTTTCTGCTCTGGTTCACGCTCACTGCTCTCATCTACGTCTGTTCCATCAGAAACACCCCGAAAGAAGATCTTCCAGCAAATTAAAGACAGAGTTGGGGACTAGCTGCTGAGAAAGTTTCACGTTAAGCAGCTCAAAGCCCAAATCCTCCCCTCAGGAGACGGTGGAGACCAAATCATAATAAAAGAGTGAATACGGCTTCAAATGAATGGAAACAACTTTGTAAGTGGATGATATGTTGAGTTTTATGTTGTGAAAGTTTAGTGTTGCACTAGTTACAAGCGGCAAAAACCTATTGGAGTCAGATTTCAGACTCACCTGGGTAAAGAGACAGACGGGTTGCTGTACCAGCTGCTCCCCAGCTGTGCACACTCCCGCCCTCTAGGGGCGTGTCATCTGAACCGCTGCTCAGCCGCTCGCTGGAGGGGGCTCTGGTGGCGTCCGAGTCCCCGGTCACGGTAAAGATAGAGTCAGACAGACTGGGCCTCTCGTCGTGCGCCAGCGGGGCGAAGCTGAGCTTGACGATCTGCCTGGCGCTGTGACACACCAGCCCGTGGATGGCAGGGGTCAGTGTGGGCAGGTCAAAGGTCAGGACGGTCTGCGTGCTGGAGGTCAGCAGCTCCTCGCTGTCCAGGCTGTTGTACGACGTCCCTTTGGCCCGGTGAGACTCCATGATGCTCTCAAAGTGGCGGCTGAAGGTGTCCTCCGCAGCGCAGCGAGGACCCGAGACCAAGATGGGGGATTTCAGGGCCGGGTGGTGGTTGTCGAAAAAGGTTTCCATTGGTCTGGACGGAGAGGGAGGGTTTAGTGAGACTGCAACAACACAGCTGTGTTTATAAAGAAAAGATTAAATGTGTGTTAACCAAGGAAACATCCAGAAGAAAGAACTCCATCTGTATTTGTGAGACTGATCGAGTTGTTGTGTGCGTTAGGTTTGTGTGCGATTCAAAACTGTTTGTGATCTACTTGGAAAATAGGTTATGGGTGCGATCCAGATTCAGATCTGAATTTAGGTCAGGGAAATCCTGCTTCAGCAGAGTGTGGTGTGTGTTTCCAGTGAACTTGTGTGACGCTTGCTGGTGTTCACCTCTGCAGGAGGTGTCCGAACACGTCGGGATCCTCCTGAGCTGCAAACTGCTGCTTCCTGTTGTCTCCTTGCATCCTCACACTGGCCCAGCTCACCATTTCCTCCTCCTCCTCCTCCTCCTCCTCCTCCTCCTCCTCCTCCTCATCATCTTCCTCCTCCTCCCCCCTCCGTCCTCTCCTGTCCTCTACCTCCTCCCCGTCTGTCCTCCCATATGAAGCCAGACCCCCCAGAGGGCTGCTGCCCGTCCCTGGAGTGCCCTGCACGCTGCGGTTGCTCCCAAACGCTGAGTCAGCATCTTCCTGCTCGGCCAGCAGCACCTCGTCTATGTCCGTCTCACGGTAGCAGCGAAGTGGGACGGCGTCCAGGTCGGTTTCTGAATACTTGAGCGTCCGGCGAATGATGCCGGTTTTGGGCGATGACCCCATGATGGCCGGAGGAGGGGTCACCAGCTCGACCTCCACATGCTGCACCTCGTGATTGGCAGAGAGGAGAGGCAGGGAGGAGGGAGGGGTCGGGGTGGGAGACTCACTGGAGTTACCACTGGGGGGAGCTGTGGAGTTTTCCAGAGAATCTGAAAATAAAGAAAATGAGATATAACGTCAGAGATATGTGATAAATATTCCATCACTTTATTTGTTTTAAATTTTCCACCTGCATAAAACATACTTAGATTATTTTTGGAACTGACCAAAATGTTTTTCTAACGTCAAGAGAAGAATAATTATGCAGCTTTTTAGAAAATTGTTAAAATGAGAGAATTTGAAATATGATGTATGAAGAAAGTTTATAATCCAAAAATTGTAATATTAATAAATGATTGTTTGATGTTATTGACATATTTCAAACTATATCCATCCCAACAAGGGCACAGAACGAGATATCTTGACTGACATCTCTTTAGATCCTAGTGAGGGATTAAATAATAACAATCATTTCAAAGCTGAGAGGAACCAGAGGTGGTCGCGTCCTCACTTTTCTCCCCCCCGCCAGCAGCCTCCTCAGCAGGGGTCCCGAACAAGAACTCCCACTTGGCCCGAGCGATCCTCTGACAGTGGAGCGAGGGCACGGGCGCCGTGCAGCCGCTGTCCGTCTAACACGTGCACACACACACACACACACAACAGAGGATTTCAGGAAAGACACAAGTCAGAGTGGGAAGCGAGACCAGTCTCACATCTGTGTGTTCATGGCGACAAGCAGCAGTTAGCTTAGCTTAGCATAAAGCCCGGAGGCAGTTCCGAGACTCACCTGAATTCCTGAGGTGGCGGCTCCAGTCTCGTTGCTCTGGTGACTGGACTGACTGGACTCTGGCGACACACAGTCCCTGTCGCCCAGGCTGCCCGTCACCCCGCTGGAGCTCCGCGAGGACGACCCCCCCATGCCTCCGTTCTGCTCTGCCTCAGGAGGCTCCTCCATCCTCTGCAGACGAGGCTGCTGCCCCGCCTCGTATCCCTCCACGTCATTGCCGTCTCCCTCTTCATCACAGCCCTCGTCCTCCTCCGGGGAGTCCAGCACCACTGGTCCCAGGAGCAGGATCTCCCTCCTCCTCTGCTCGGCCCGTTTCTGCTGGGCTGTGGAGCCGAGCGGCCTGCGACGCTGGCTGGATTGACCCTCAGGAGGTTTGTTGTCGTTGGAACCGAATCCCGGCTCGGAGCTTGGCCGCGGGCTGTTCTTTACATGATCCCCCCACTGCTGCCTGGAAGTCCAGCTGACCGGTGCCTCCTCAACACTTTGATTGATAAAGAGCCTACGAGCCAGCTCAGTGCAATCCGCTTTCTCAAAACAGCTCAGGTCTTCTGTCCTGTCCAGGATCGGGGACCAGGAGTCGCCAGTATACTGTGGGGGCAGCCGGCGATGCAGGGTGGGGGTGTCCGGAGATCGGAGCTCAGTTTGGAATAACCTGGGGTCCCTCACGGGGGAGCCGATCTCAGTGGGAGGATGAGAGGGACGGAGGAAACGTGAGGGAAGCGCGGGGGAACTCTGGGCTGCAGGAAAGACCGGGCTCTGATGCTGGGGTTTCTGAACGTCCTGGTCGAAATTAGCTCGAGAGTTTGTTTCATACGAATGACTGAGCGACTGCAAGACGGAGTTTTCAGGCTGGTGAGAGTCTGTGTTGTCAGGTGCTGGCATGTGTCTGTCGTTTAAAGGGATGTTCATCTTAAGCATTTGCTGAGACGGTTGTGCGTGTGGAGGAAAATTGTGAAACCCTCCAGAGGTTGAGCTGCTTGTGATCTCGCCTAAAGCATTGTGCAACGAGGACCTCCTCGCCTCGGATAAAATGGAAGATACTTTGGTGGCCTCCTGTGCGAGCCTGCGAGCAACCTCAGGGCTGTGAGCCGGGGACGAGGATTTACTGTCGCTCAACTGGTTCAAGCCCTCCACTAAATTATTGCCAAGTTGAAGGATCGCGCCCTGTGGTGAAGAGCTCCTGTTACAGGTCCGGCGGATGTGTCGTTTGGTGGCTGGGCTTCCCACCGCCGGCCTCTCCTCTCCCGACCAGTGGCCAGGGCTCTGGGTCTCCACACAGGACCCGGGCCTGGACTGGGAGGGCTGTCTGGACTGGGAGGAGAGCTGGTCCGACGCCGGGCTCCGAGGCAGCCCCAGGATGGCCTGGCTCCGATCTGTGAAGTGGTCTTTGGGGCTGATGTTCTGATGCTGAACAGGAGAGCCAGCCCAGGACTGACAGCGTGGCTGTTTGCTGCAGCGTGAGAACGAGGTTGCTCCAGAGCGTGGGCCAGTTTAATCCTCAACAGCGGGGAGCCGAACTCCTCCACTGCCCTCTGGGTAGCTGCCCGGCCGATGGGGTCCAAGGCTGGTGGGCGAAAGCTGGGAGAGAACGTCTGCTGGGGACTTCCTGGTGATTGGAAAGTCAACTTGGGACTTGAGCTGCACGATGAATCGGGACTCCCAAACCAAACTGGGTCGCTGAGCCGTTTTCGAAAGTGGGAGGGGTTGGATCTTTCCTCTCTGGTCGCCCTCATGCGGGGACTGTCCAGCGTCTTCACGTTGGACTTCTCAATGTATCTGAAGGTGACCACGGAGCGCTTCCCGTCGCTGACTTCCTCCTCGTTTAACCTCCGACAGCCAGGAGGTGTGTGAGGGAGGACGACCCTTCCTGAAGGAGGCGGCGCTGGTGAGGAGCGGAGGACAGAGACTCCATCGCTCCTCTTGCTTCCTGTCGGCGAGCTGCTGGACTGATGGAGCTGGAAACCGTCAGTGTTCCGACACGGAGACGGTTTCTGTGAGCAGTCCTGAACCAGCCGGTGAGCAGTGGAGGAATTTGTGACCATCTGACAGGTCGTCTGGGTCGTTAGCTGAGACAGGAGCTCCGCAGGGCCGTCCTGAACCGAAGCTATCCCTCCTCCATCTTCTCCAAAGGCCCCTTTGCCTCCGCTCTGATCTGGGGCCGGTCTCACCTCCACATACAGATGGAGGACTTTCCCAGACTGGGACATGACCTCCTCCGGGCAGGAAACGAGGACAGAGAAACAGAGATGGAGCCGAGTCTAAAACGAGGAGAGCTTCTTTCTTCTGTTATTTGTCGGTTTGGTTTGTTGGTTTTCTGCTGGTGCTGCATGTCGGGATACAGACGTGCTCGTGGGACAGCTCCCTATTCTTCATACCTGTGAGTGAAAGAAAGGAGTGATATGAATATGTCGAATAGATCCAGAAACAGTAACAGTCTGACCTTAACACGTGTTGACAGGACCGAGAGAGCTCAACACACTCCATGTTAACTCTCCTGCAACCTGAAGCACTGCATATTCTCACTGCTGCAGATCTGGCCACTCAGCACCTGACTCTCCTGTGCAGTCCTTTCCTCTGGGATGTTTCACTCTGTGTAGCTGATGGTGTCAGAGCAGGAATCATCCTCTGCTCTGTGACTCACGAGCGGTAACTTGATCCTGAATGAAAGTACCCGGCGCTCGGAGATGAATCAGGGGAGAGGATTGTGTTTCTGACTGTGACAGTGTAAACAAGCTCATTAAATAATCAGAGGAGCCTGATGTGCTTGTGTTTAGGGAGCAGACACAGAAACATGTTCAAATGAGTAACAGCTTATTTAGTTTCTCACCTGTCTCCTTCAACCCTGATCTGTCAAACAGCAGCTCCACGGCGCTGCAGCACATCATGCACCAAACAACCACAGCCCTCCTCACACACGTTTCTGTTATTCTGCATTTAAATCCTGTGCTGCAGCCACTTCTTCCCTCTCTGTCGAGCTTGATCCTTTCGGCGCTTGCCGGACTCAGTCAAGCTGAATCCTCTGCCACTGTTTGGCGTTCACGCAGAACAACTTTCCACACAGCAGAACTCCAGACGGCTGCCAGCAGCGACAGATTGGAGTTGCCGTATGGTAGCAGTGGGAGAGAACGTGTGTGTCGAAAATTGAAGTTGACAGAACAAAGGGAACTTGTGAGCGGGTTGGCACGCAGGGCGAGCGACGCTCCCTCCCTGACCCCGGGAGAAGTTTCTGCCCTCACTTCAAAGAGACCAAAGTCAATCTGAACATTCTCCTCGTGGCTCTTAATTATTTCCCCCAGCTTCTCTGCGTGGAGCCTCAGCACGTCCACAGGCTGTTTGCTGCACTTCCTCACCCTGACCTCCGCCTCCAGCGGATCAGAGCGTGAGCAAATCTTAAGATGCAATACGAGGGATTTTTCTCTAATTGGCAAACAAATCTCACCGCCTCTACATTTGTCGCACTCACACATCTTTCTGCCACGTTCACACCTCAGAGCTTCCCACAGCGACAGCGTTCACAACAAAGGCCTTTGTCCAGTTGTGGGTGTCTGCCATTGTGTGAGGAGGTGTGAGGAAGACGACCTGGCTCCTTGGCTGCAGCACAGACGTGACAGATGCACGAAGCCACGAGGCTGCATGGGATTTATTTGTCTTTGAGGAGAGTCCAGGTGAAGGTGTGAACGCAGCACTGCACACACCGAGGAGGGATCCGACACATTCACAGTCCACGGACAGTTTGTTTAGTTATTTGAATGTTTCCTGAATGACGACTTACTCAACTGACATCTTCTGCAAGAACTTATTCATGCAGTTGGTTGTTTAATCTCATAAACTGTCCACAATGTCTGAAATGTTCCAGAAGCCCATAAATACTGTGGCTGATGCTCAACTCGCTGCAAACACAGACAACAGAACGCTAACGTCGGCTGTCAGAGTTTCCTGCCAGAACCCGAGTAAACCATCCGGAAAGTGAGCCTGTGAGAATTCAGCAGGATTCACCGCTAGCAAGAGGAATATCGATGATTGACACTCGACAGACGTGAAAAATATCTCAATCTGGACAGACGGCGAGATTCGAGAGCTTTTGGCGATAAGGGCCGACGCCGAAATTCTACAAGTTGCCGGTTTGCGATGGAATTTATACGTCATGTCCGGCCTCCTGCTGCTCTACAGGCTCCTCCCCTCGCCTGGATGTTCCCCACACGCTCCTGTCGGTGTGAACGAACACACATCAACACGAACACTAACACAAGTGTTCATTCAGACACTTTGAGGAAAAGGCAAAAGGCTGCGACTTTGAGAAGTTATCATGATGGTTATAGTTTAATCTCCAGATACAGATACAGAACTCAGAGAATGTCATTTTCATACTCTGGGACGAGACAGATGTTGATTTTCTAACCCTACACTGTGACTGGGACAGAGCCGGTCGATCCACAGGGATTATTATTAGATATGATTTGTCATCTATGATCAACAGGATGAGGAAGTCCGTTAGACATCGCTGCACGATATCGATTCTGGATCGAGCCGATGAGCCGGAACTTCATTTGTGCTCCTTTTTTTATCTGTTACTTCATCACGTGGGACAGATGCTGACGGGAGCACGAGAGCGAGACGCAGGCGGGAGAACGAGCACATGAGACGAACGGCAGTTAGAGAGAGAGAGAGAGAGAGGAAGGGCAAAGTGGTGTAGATGAAGGAGGGAGCTGGGCTGCGATGGGGGGGGGGGGGGGGGGGGGGTAGAGTTACAGGAAGCAGGAGCCCAGCCCTCGTCCTCTGAGAGACGGTTTAAAGGGTCAGTTCAGCTCAATCACGCCAGAGCAAACTGTCACCACTTCAATGTCCGTGTGCAAAGTGAGAGAGAAGATGTATAAGAAGAATATTGAATATTGACGCGTAGGAGGTAAAATCTCACTCGACTTGTTTATTTGTCTTGTTTCCGAACAAACTCAATAAATAAACCCTCGGACGGAGATTATTAATAAAAGTGCAGCTGAAGGATGACATTTAAAAAAAAACAGGTGTAAGCTGCATCACGTTTAGATTAAACCTCCGTAAACAAACCTCAGAGGTGATGACTCATCTCTGTTGTGCAAACAGACGACAACACACACACACACAGAGACACACACTGTATGAACTCCACTGGGACCTTTATGGGGGGAATCACACAGGTAATTAAACCCATGTGCAGCAGCGGGATACGACGGCGGTGGGTGGGTGGCGGTGGCTCAGGCTAATATTAGCTCCCAGCAGCTACGATTTCAGCAACACGACAGGTTGTTCCCTTTAGGTAGTAACATATCGAAGCCCGGGGAGAGATTTAAGAGCGTTCGCTCAGTTAATGATCGAAGACGCCATTGATCGCTCTACATGTGATATCTGGTTACATCATGCTGTATTTGGTGCAGCCGCCTACTCGTGCAAATTCCCAGGAGTTGGCAGGGAGAGGATTCGCTGTCACAACCGAAATACATCCCTCAAACTCGCTGAACTTCTGCACCGGCTCATAATTAACAGAGCGGCGACTGAAGAGGATGAGCTGACGTTAAAGCTTCTTAGGAGCACGACTCTGTTTGCGTTCGAGACGCCTCTCGCTCCTCTGCAGATTTCCTCCAGCCTTCAAAGACACGCGCAGACAAAAGAGAGGAGACGTCTGACTCATGCAGAGACACAAAACCCAGTGTGAGAGCGAGGAGGGAGCGTTGCAGGGAGGCTTATTGGTGGAGAGGAGAAGAGACGTTCACTCAGCACCTGCCAAGACCTTGGTGCCTTCACAAGCCCTGAAACCACCACCTCCACTCGCTGCTTGAACACTCCAGTAGTGTGGACACCACATGTAAACATAGCAAAGGTGAAGGTTTAAAACTAAAAACGCATCCGTGTGGAAGAGACCTCCGAGGCCGACTGGATGCTGCAGCCCTGAGCAAAGTGGTTTTCTCTGAATAGAGCAAATACTCCGATGCTTTCACAAGAAGCAGCGTCTTTGAAATCTCACATGAAGGAAGTCACGTGTCAAAGAAGCTGCTGTTTCTCAGCAGACGACCTTGCTGCTCGCCTCATTGTGTCACTCAACATGTCAAAGTCCACGACTTAAGAGACTGGAAAAGTCATCAACGTTCATCTCACGTCCTCAAGTTGCTTATTTTCTCCAAGTTAAAGTTCAGAACCTTTCATTTCCAGCACAAATAAAACTCTTGTTCAATAGGAAGGAACCGGAACCTGCTCTGATCTGTCGTCTCTGCTAACACACACCAGAAAGAAGTGGGAATTCAGTCACTACAACCTCAAGTCTAAATATATCCCCTGAAGATAGAAGCTTCCTCTGAGGACTCAGGTTCACAGGAAGCAGGAGTTTGAACACACTCCATGAAAGATGCACCCGATGGACGAACTCTTCAACCTTCGCTGGTCCTGAACCTTTACGGACACCTGGAGGTCGAAGCTCGGATCAATCGAACATCACACCGTGATCTACATCTTGTGCACTTCCTCGGTGGAAACAGCAGAAACAGTCTCGAGGCTCATTTGTGCTCGAGGTCAGATTTGGAAAAGGAAACCGACGGAGCCACGACCACAGCACACGAAGAAGAAGAAACGCTTTTTAAAGCTCCTCCTCCTCCTCCTCCACCGACGCCATTTATCTTTACATAGTTAATTTAGTCCAGAATATTGGATTTAAATTGACACTAAATTAGAAACTCAAACACTTGGCTCCTCGTTTCACCTTTCAATTCAACGTTTCAATATATTCTATTATATCTTAAATGAAGTCATAATGAAAGATGAAATGATCAAGAGGTTCAGTGATGTTTCCTCACAATTAATAATTTAGAACATAGATATTTTTAGATAACGATAAAGAGCTGAAACTCCACCATAAATGTTATAATCCATTATTCTGCAGATATATTTTTGGGTTGATAGATTTAATTCTTGTTGATAAAACACTGTCAGGTTTGCAGAGGCTGCAGTATTTTCCATTTCAATATTTGTGCTTGAAAAACTAATGTAACATTTACTGGATAATAGAAATAAATCAAAATATGACTTTATAAATTTGCTGAAACTCAACAATGATATTTATCACTGAGCAGGCAGCCGCACAGAAAGGCATTAATGACATTTAAGGGTTAGGGGGTTAGGGTTAGGCAGACAGTAACGGGGGGGGGGGGGGGCACTGCCTGCACTGACAGGCCCACACACACTGATTATACAAAAATATGCAGTCGCTCATTTCACACCCTCACACATGCTCTCACACTCTCTCACACACACACCACACACACACACACACACACACACACACACCACACACACACTCCTGAGGACTCCCACCAGTCACCTGCTCACTACAGGACGTGCACATCTGGATCGTGCAGCTCCCTCAGTGGCTGTTTATCTTGGTTGACCCCGAGGTGTCAGCAGAAACCAACAGCTACACACACACAGTAACACACACACACACACAGTAACACACTCACCTCTCCTCCTCAAACCAGGATTTACACCTCCCACGTGTCTTATCTCGTCTCATCCTTCCTTCTTCCGTCCCTCTCTCCCGCACAGACCTGTCCGACCAGGCCGGTTCTCCCTCTCCCTCTCCCTCCCTCTCTCCCTCTCTCTCCCATGCTGACGCTCAGCCAATAAGCAAGCTCCCATCACCCAGCCCTGCCTCCCTCCTCCCTCCTCCTCTGCCTCTCACATACATGCTGAGTCAGTGTGGAGAACTTAGCTATGGGAGGTGCAGTGAGCCTGGAAGACAGTGAGGGGTGAAGTGTTTAAAGATGGCAGCTCGACCTCTCCCCCTGGGACACTCTTCAGAATAAAAGTGGCAGATGTGACAGGATGAAAACTGGACATGTGGTCTGACCCGCAGGACGCCGGCGTCTCCAGCAGGTGTGAAAACCCTCCTCACAAGGTGTGAACACACAGAGACGGAGGAAAGAAATTAGTCCGACTGATTGGACACAAATATTTTTTTTTAAATGGATTATTATTGCTCCATGTCACGAGTAGAACACGTTAAATAATCACAGATAAATGGAGCTTTCAAGGTCTTTGATAATAATCTGATGATTCACCTTATATAAGGATATGTGCTTTTCTAACTTTGAAGAAAATCATATTTCCTCTGACAGGGAGTTGAATTAATGTATAAATGACAGAAAAAGAAAAGTCTCTGACGTCAGAGTCCTGTTTGTGTGTCACCGCTCTCCAACATCTATATCTGGTTCATACAGTCTCTTCAGTGTTTGTGTTGGTCCATCATAGTTTCAATAATTTATCCAGCAGAGATTTATCAAAAAAACCTCTTATAGGAAATAAATTCAGGAGGTAAAAGCTGCTGAAATATTAAAGACACACATGACACACATGAGACACGAGACTCTGACACGTGCACACACACACACGTGCACACACACACGTGCACACATCTGCAAAAAAAAAATCTACTTTTCCTTCACTAACCATTTAATTTGTATTTGATCTCTAAAAAAATAAAAGTTTAAGAATAATTTTCTTTTTGAAAATTTGGGATTATTTTATATTTCAAATTTACACATACAATAACCTATGATGCAGCAGAACCAAGACCTTAATCGTTTAACTAGTTTTACCAGTTTGACCTCTGACCTCCACACAGCGCTGGAAGCAGGAAAGCAGGAAGCTGGAAGCTGGAAGCTCGTTTCTCTAATCAAACAGTAAATCTGATCCTCCACAAAGATTAAACTGGCAGCAGCTGATATTTACTCATATTAATAACTCGAAGAGCTCGGAGATGTCTGACGTCCTTCTGGTGAATTCTCTTTCCTCAAGTCCCCTCGGCCTCGGCAGGGCCCTGAGCCTCATCGCTCACGTGTCGAGCACATGAGGTGAAACAGGTGAAAGATGACCGGCAGCGATCGGCAGCATCTCCGCTCACTGCAGCAAACACCCAGCTCCCGTCTCACAGCAGCGTCAGCACGAGCCTCTGAACGAGCCTCGGTGACAAACACTAACTCTCTCATCGGCTATTTCAGACAAACAACGTTAAGGACAATCGAATTAAAAGATTATGTCGACCGCCTCCGTCCCCCAGCGCCGATGTTTCCAGGTGAACTTGAGACAAACATCCATTGATCGATGGGTTTTAAAAATAAACTCCCGAGAGGAAGGTTGGATCCGCTCCATCCTCTCCTGACGTCCCTCCATCTTTTCCTTTTCCTGCTCCGACAGCAACACACAAAGAAACATCAAGACAAGATGTCAAAGATTCACTGGTTTTATCAGACGTGAGGATTTTGAGTTGTTGCTCGAACAGAACGAGACGTTTACAGACACCTCGTCCTCCGGGAAGATTCCCTGGAATCATTTCCCGACAAATTTCCACTTCCTCAATGAAATGAAGCCAAAACATCACTGATCTGAACGCTGTCATCTTGCACCAATGACATCATGTGGAGAGATCAGGGGGCGGAGCCACGGTCCCACCGATACACACGCTCGACCAATCGCGAGTCGACGTTTCACCCTACAGCATCCAATAACTAATTAAACCACTTTTCCCAGTTTGATACGAACTTTACCTAAAATGACAGAAACCATCTTTGAGAAATTGAATGTGTACTTTGACTTTATTAGTTTGGTCCATGTCCCATCTGCTAACATGGAGGAAGGCAGGGTTTATGCCAGCCACCAGGGGGCGATGGAGACGATTCAGTGTCACTCTCGAGGAGCTGTTCCCTCGTCCAGTCTCCAGACTTTTGAAAACAGTGACCTGTTTGCACGCCCCGCTCACACGTCGTTACAGCTGCACCACTGTTTTCACCAGGAGAGAAGAGAGAGAGAGAGAGTCGTATTCAGATGAACAGTGATTCGACTCTTCAGCCGAGCGATGGGGGCGATCAAACATGGTGGAAAATCAATTACTGGCACTGAAACGTTACCAAACAGCCAAGAGTGGCGCCTGCATCCCCGTTTACTCACTCTACTCTCAACCGGGAGGCCGGCGTGACGGCGCCAGAGGAACTTCAGCTTGTGTAACGAGCAGGAAACAGCCTCTACAACAGATTTGCGTTTCTTTAATCACGCTCCGGATCCCGGCCACCGCGAGGCGCTCCGTCTGCACCGCGGCCAACAGGAGGAGGCCTCGCAGCAGACGACCACACGTCACCGGGGGAACACAGCAGGATCGTAAAATGCTAATGCTCGCCATCATCACACGAGCCATCCAACTGCTTAAAGGGCCCATTTCACTGCCAGCGCTCTCACCTCCTCCTCCTCCTCCCACCGCCGCACCCCCGAAACCGGCTCGTGGCTTTCGGTGCTGGATGCGAGCAGAACGCACCGTGGAGATCTGCAGCTACAGTGAAAACAGGCAGAATCTGAGGAGACGATGGGAGAAGAGATAGAAGCGGTGGGGGGGGGGGAGGGAAGAGTGGGAGAGTGTAGGAAGAAATAAAACAGACGTGGGAAGGAGGTGAAAAAAAACACAACACTTGAAGACGGCTCTGGTCACTGAAGCTGTGAGAAGAGATGGAGACACAAACATCTACCATCAGTGTGTGTGTGTGTGTGTGTGTGTGTGTGTGTGTGTGGTGTGTGTGTGTGTGTCCTGCTTCAAACTACACAACCTGTTATCCTCCCACCACAGATTCTTCTTCTTCTTGTCGTCAATAAACTTCATGAAAAGACTGAAGATGTCGTAGAAATATCAGCGATTGTTGTGCATTAAAAACACATGAGCTACACAACCCCTTCAACCACAGACACACACTCTGTTCCCTGTTCTCTTCAGTCTCATTTCACATCCGTCCTGGTCGCAGCCGCTCTAATCACATCTTGCTCTTGACACCAGACACAACAGAAAAGTTCTGATCCGCACAAATAATCGACGAGCTGAAAACCTCTGTGAAGATGAGGGCAGCGGCAGATTCTCCTCTCCCCCCCCCCCCCCCCAATACACCGTCACTTAATCAATTAAAGGACGTCAGGAACTGTCTGATAATCAGACCTTCACTGAACAATCAGCAGCAGACGTGTCTTCACTGTGAGAAACCATGAATGAATGAATATGAAGTTCTCGTAGAGCAGCTGATTCCACAGAGACGTGTGTTTTTACTTGGCTCAGGTGAGGAGGAAGATCCGTTCACTGAAACAGGGTCGAGACTGAGCCCCACAGAGGGTGTGGAGGTGAGGGGGGGGGGGGGGGCTGGATTCATAAACTGTGCAACAAATGAAGACAAAATGCTTCCAGCTGCCCTTGTCGGCGGCGAGGCCGAGGAATGGATCTGCCCTCGGGCTGATACAGGGGGACGTTTGACAGGGTCGTCAATCGGTCATGCAGCTCCGTCCCGTCGGAGCCGCAGAGGGAACCAGAGCTTCCTGCAGTGCAGTGAGCAGCAGCATATACACGACCAGAACCTGAACCCGTCAGCACGCAACTCACAACTGAAGAGTTTCTTTGCATGAAAAATGTAAAAATAGAAATGTTGCAACACAGGTTTTTCAGTCAAGAACCCAAAGATAAGATGAGATTTCAGGACAGGATCCGGTGTCGGGGAGAATAACTGAACAGAACAACTGGGAACACGTCGGACTTCATGTCGAGCTGAACCGAAAATACAAATATGTATGTGTCAACTCAGGGCAACACGTGTGTCCACATGTTTATTTGACTTGATTGTTTGTCCATGGCCGCTCGTCCTCTGCCGCTCGTCCTCTGCAGTTTAAAGGATTTGTATCTGTGGACAGAACCAACCTGAGATGAACCTTTGAGAAACTGGATCCAGAACATTGTGGCTTGAAGAAACTGCTGCAAATCAAGCTTTCATTGATCAATAATCAATAAATCAATTCACCATCTGATGAAGGCACCGACAGGTTTCTGTTTACTTCACTGCCGAAGACAAATAAACCAAATTAGATAATGAGAATAGAACATCTGCAGCAGCATCATCTCACAAGTCAGTGTTTCAGTGTTAAGTCCTATTTGTTGCAGCTCTGAGATCAGCTCATGACTCAACAGCATCACCTGTGTGCAGGTGCAGGTGACGTCATGTGAAGCCCTCTCACGTACACACACACACACACACGACAACACGCAAACACACACACACACACACACACACACAACTTTTGCAGCCAAGGACAGAAGTTGTGTGTGGATGAGACGCACGACGCGTCTGCAGTGACCTTCCGGTGCGTCCCACAGGTCCCGTGTCATCGTGAAGCAGCGCACGGACACGGTGCGTGCACGGTCAGGTTGCCGTGCACGTGCTGTGTGGATGTGAGGCAGCGGCGCGGCGCAGTGAGGCGGAAAAAACGCAGCATGTTGACGGACGCAGTACTCACCAGGAGCCGGGGGGGTGTCTGCAGCAGGAGCCAGAGGCGTGCGTGCGTGGTGTATGTGCGTGTGTGTGCGTGTTCTCCCGGTGTCACAGAGGATGGTGATGATGTTGCATCGCAGTCTGCTGCAGGAAACACACTGACACTGCGGTGCACGTTCACTGCTCCTGCAGTGTGTGTGTGTGTGTGTGCGTGTGTGTCTGTTGGTGCGTGTGTGTTGGGGGACGCTCTGTTTAGCGTCAGCTGGACTCGTGATGATGCTGCTGCGTGTTAAATCCACGTTTGTTGCCCCCCTCACCAGGCTGCCCATGCGCAGTTGCAGCCTCCCTCTTGTGCATCATGTGTTATCTGCAGGTGAGAAGTTAAAGCAACATGTTCATCTTGAAGCAGCAGCTTGATTATGATGAGAAAGTTTCCTCCTTCTCTCCCTGAGCGTCTGTTCTCTGTGACTCTGCTGAGTGGGTTCCATCTCCTGAGAGAGGAACTGACTCAGAGTCAGCTTCAACTGTCACAACCAGCTGCAGCTGAAGAGAGAAGCTGAACTGAGATCAGTTAAAAACACTCAGAAGTTGTTACAGCCGCAGCTCTTCTGGTTCAGGAAGCAGAGGATCATGGGTAATACAACTAAAACACACTTCATTGGAGCCCAACAGAAGTAACCAGCACGTGGCTGCAGGGGGCGCTGTAGCTCAGTTACATTGTGTAGTGTTGCTTTAACGCAGGTTCAGAGTGGATTTTAAATTGAATCATAATAGAGACAAGAAAAAAAATATTATATTTATTTATTTAACGACAACCCAGAGTTGTTTTATCGTTTGTGTTTGAGTCAATTAATCAATAAATAATTTCTACTCTTATGTTGTTCGACATTATAATTTACATTTTGTGTTGAGATTTTGTGTTGGAAAAACTCACTTCCACAACCAACGAGGAACAACATCACATAAAATACAATCAACTTTCTCCTCGCTGACAAAACTCTGCACAAAAACCCTGAAAGAGTTTCAACGTGGTTTGATTATAAAGTGAGTTTTGCACTGCACAGTGGAAATAAGCTGCTGTTTGCTGCCGCCTGCTGGCAGAGAGGAGCATTGCTCAACATCAGTTTCAGTGTGTTATCATTGTTATTATTGTGTTGACCTCCCTCCCTCCTATAAATGTCAAGTTTATGAGAATGTCAAGGTTCTCTAGTTTTATCTTTGTCACAAATTGTTCTCATATCATTTAACCCGTCAAAA
>CM031690.1:1252922-1351319 GCA_006182925.3 Reinhardtius hippoglossoides | reverse complement strand
TCGCACTGATTTAACTCAGGTTTGTGTGAAGTTAAAAATAAGTTTGAAAGCATCTTCATCCTTTTAGCTTTACTGAATAAAACCTTTGTACAATAGTGTTTATGAAATGATTTGAACTGTATTAATGTTGCAGCTGATAAAGACGTGGATCATTTTGACTCACTGATACGTCATATTTTACTTTGTCTCATCGGTAAGAATCAAATCAAAGTAACTAAAGTTGTCCAGTAACTGCAGTGGAGTAAAAAGCTCAAATTAACATAATATAACATATAAGTTAACATAAATGTAAATACTCAAGTTAACTCCAAGTACCTCACAACTGTAACTAAGTATAATACTTGATTCCACTGTGTGACGTCTCACACAAGCCCCCCCCCCCCCCCACCCCCACCCCAACTTCTCCCACCAACCCAAAACGTGCTGCGATGACGTCACACCTCACAGTGACAGGAAATCAAAGCTTTCTCCTTCACAGTAAAAGTTGGCACTGCAAAATTCTGATTACTTCCACTAAGTGAAGTGTAAACTTTTACAGTGGGGTGAAGAATATACAACTAAACTGTAGTTAGATAAGGAACATCAGCACTATTATATATTTCATTTATATAATTGGATTTTTGTATCATTAGTATTTTATTATTATTATTATTATCAGAAAATAAACCGTTTCAGCTTTTTACTCATTCAATCTTTTCCTTGAGCCAACACTTTAATTTAAACCACTTAGTTAATTAGTCTTTGTGTCCTGACTGTAAATAATTTACTGTAAATATGAGTAATGTAATGTGATTAACTACCAGCTGTGTTCCAGCAGTGGCAGGTCTTATTGTGAAAGTCTTGACCGGAAGCGGCGTGTATCATAGTAACCACATGTCCCTGACGACAGCGCGTCAGTGAGGAAGAACATCTGGTGGCGCCTCATCTTCATCCTCTTCTCCCGGGTCACCTCCGGTTCTCCTCGGCCGGACGAAGCAGCAGCCGCAGCCGCCCCGCGCGCCTCCTCTCCCCGGCCTCCCTCCGGTTCCTCCCCGCCACACAGGCACATCCACACCCGGGGATCGGGCCCCTTCCGCGGGACGAATGACCATGAACGACACGGAGCTCAGTCTGGCGGAGTTCGGCTTCGAGCAGGGCTTCGATGAGCGTCGAGCTCTGGAGTGGATGCAGGAAAACTGGTGAGAAATCAAACATGTCCTCCTGGTTCTCCTCCTGGTTCTCCTCCTGGGTTCTCCTGGGTTCTCCTGGTTCTCCTCCTGGTTCTCCTCCGGCTCCTCCTGCTCCTCCAGGCCGGCAGACAGTGCAGGGTGGTGGGCTGGAGTCTGTACTTTGTGTCCTGAGCTGCGGATCCTCTTGTGGCTTTATTGTATTTATTATATTTCACATTCATGTTTCACAGCTCAGCGTGAAACTCGTTTATGAAACCGGATTAGAAACAGACGAAGGATCCGGATTTCACTGAAACGTCCTTCAGGATGAAATGATGTGACTTCATCTGTTTATTGAAATAAACGCCACCTCTCATCTGCATACACGCAAATACATGTTCATAAATACAACTAATGTTAATACAAGTGTAAATATGTTCATGTTTAGCTTGGTTTCACACTCATGGTCCATATTACTGCAAAAATAGACTAAAAATACATTTTAATTTGTATTTGAACTTCAAAGTTTTTGTTTCTATTTCTATTTTTGTATTTTTGTAAAAGTACAAAAGTATCTAAATCTGCTTAAAGTAAATTATAATTACAAGTAGTTATTTTGCAGTAAAGTTTCAGAGTAATACATGTTAGTGGAAAATGCATATTGATGCATCACTTCACTTTAATGCTGCAGCAAATCAATGGGCATCGTTTTAATAAGTTCATATTAAAGCCTGAACAATAAATAGCAAACATATTCTGCAGATATTTTGACGAGTTAGTAACATTCGTGCAATGTTCAAGCAAAACTAGAGGATTAGTGTTTCTTTAAATTGATAACAATAAGTGAATTGAAGTCTAACGTCATTTGAAATATATATATAAGTAAGATGCACTTACATTTCTTACTTATTAGTAAAAGTATTTGTGTAGAAAAGCTCATTTCAGAATAATGCAGATGATGTTTACAGCTGTTCCACGAGGATCCACTGACTTCAGATCAGATCTGTTTAGTTAGTTAGTTGATTAGTTGGGAGAAAACCAATCAGCCGGTTTATTGATGAATTAACAACCCATTCACTCACTTTTTGAGAAATAGATAATTAACGTTCAATATTAAGTTAAATATCTTTGTTGATTGACGTTCAGCAAAGTAGTTATTTTACTTTATGTTCCACTTGGAAACTCGTGGATTCTCTTCTCTTAACCTCCGGCCCTGAAACCTGCAAATTGACGTAAGTGGACTGAAATGTGTTTACCTGAGATTTAAAGGAACTGAAACAGAAACACACGACCTCAGGGAGTTAGTTAACGAACCTCCTCGTCCAATGGGAAGCCTCGTGCCGAGGGAGTGAGCCCTGTTGAGCAACTCCTCCAGGGAAACCAAGTAAGACCACATTTTTTCAGCCTCGCGGCGACGAGGCCGTGCACCGAGACTCCTGCAGCAGCTGTGTTTGTGTCGCAGGAGCAGGTTCAGTGAAAAGTCATCAGGCATCAAGTGTTTCCTGTTTCCTGTTCCCTCCGCGGCTCCGCACCTCAGAGAGGAACGAGTGAGGAGCAGCAGAGAGGAGCTGGAAGGATCCACACGGAGACCATCAGATCTCAGACTCACTGACGCACGATCGGCTGCACACAAACCGCTCTGCTCCATCTTTATTATCAAAGCATGAATTTTAGATTTTGCAGACGACGCACACGCACACACACACACACACACACACACACACACAAACACACTCTCAGGGTTGAGGGGTGTAATTAAAGCATCATGTTGCACCACCATGCTGCAGTTTGCAGAGAGGGAGGCGTCAGCTCCTGTTCTCAGGCAGTATTAATGACACACACACCACACACACACACACACACACACACACACACAGAGGTGGACTTTAGTGATGCACCAGTCCTGCTTGACCTTAAAAGACCTGAAGTATCACACAGATATGGACTTTCTAGTTTTCCAGTTCTCCAGCTTCACACTGGTTTTTCTGCGTCTGTGTGTTGGGCCGGGACACGAATGTCCGGAACCTCTGCAGCGTTAAATGGGTCAAACGGGAGCAGCAGCTTCTTTATTCACGTGAAGGCCGATGAGAATTAAAGAAATCAGAGAGGGTTACATCTGTTTAGTGGGAGTTGCCGTACACACGTGATCGTTCTCAGCTCAGCAGGGACCTCTGCTGTTCTGTGGTCACTTCCCGCTGTGGGCTGTAATTAGCTATTTCCCACCCGTCCGTTTGTGTGTCTGTGAGCACGATTACACAACAAACCACCAAACGGATTCTCATGAAACTCGGTCCAAGACAGAACTCATAACATTTCTGCCTTGGAGGATGTTGGACATTTCTTTATCACTGTCTCTAGCATTGTGAGATTAGGTGGTTTGACATTTTCACTGGTTTCCAAGGGAATCATTCATGGATCCCATGGGGGTTAGGGTTATGTGTATGAGTGTGTGTAATGTGCTGAAGATCCAATAAACATCTGGATCTAGTGGATTTAGTTGTGGTTTCATACAGTAAAGAGACCTCATCATCCAGACGTGTTTGTCTAACTGGCAGGTGTCAAAAGACGAATCTCTTAATCTTGATTGATGATCAAACTGAGGATAAATCTGAGCAGAAGGAGGCTTTTTAATTCAGTTTTAACTTCTACGTTGAAAAGGACATTATGTCATCTGTTGACCTGACGAGCAGCCGCGACCCAGACGGTCAAATTCCATCATATTGCTTTGTATTTGCAGTTCACCCTAATTGTGTAATCTCACTCGGTGTGTTTCATCACCTTGTGAGTCGTGTTGTGACGGTGCGGGTTCAGGCCGTCGTCTTCCTCACTGGGTCAAAGTACACGTGGCGCTGCTGATGTGGAGGTGATTTCCCTCACTGAGGATTTAAAACGGGGACAATCACGTTTTTATCAGATAAAGAACCAATATCAAAGGTTATTCAAGTGTTCATCACGTCTCCTCTGAGCTAATGAGTGTTTTCTCTCCTCTGCAGGAGCAAGTCCTTCATGTTCTGCGGCCTGTACGCTGCGATGGTGTTCGCCGGCCAGCACTTCATGAGGGAAAGACCGAAGCTGAACCTGCGGCGCCCGCTGGTGCTGTGGTCGCTCAGCCTGGCCGTGTTCAGGTGAGTCGTCCTCTGCGTTCGTCTCCTCGCTCCTAAGGCGACGCAGGAAGCAGGAGGGTTTGTGCGAGGACACCAGAGACGTCAAGGAAGTGGAGACGTGTCAGTGTCTTTTCTTTAGCGTCTCATTTTCTTTATTTGGTTTATTATGTCCAGTTAAGAAGAAGGAGCCGCAGCCCGCACATCCATCCCCTCTTTTGTTAATGTGTGTACTCGTTGTGTGTTTGCTCCGCAGCATCATCGGAGCCATCAGGACCGCACTCTACATGACGCACATCCTCGCGACCAGCGGCTTCAGACAGTCCGTGTGTGACATCAGCTTCTACAGCGCCCCCGTCTCCAAATTCTGGGCCTACGCCTTCGTCCTGAGCAAAGCCCCCGAGCTGGGTAAGGCTTCCAAACCACTTCACTCGTGACCTTTGCTTCCTCTGAGCTCGTAAACGCTCCAGTAGGCTCATCTGCAATTATCTTAAGAAGAATTATCTCTGGATCTGGACACTGTCTCTGTATCGGCTCGGTAATGGAGAACTTCTTGAGCCGGTCCGGCGGGCCGATCGATCTGGGAAATGGAGGCAGATGCTGAGTTGGCAGGAAAAATTCTATTAGTGCTTGATTGATAGAGACGATGTTTCCTCGGCCACAGGCAGGAAGTGAGTCTTCATCCTCCCACTGGTCCGAGCTTCTCTTTACCACAGCAAACAGAAAGTGTAGAAACTGGAAGAGAAACTTCCTCCTGCGTCTGTATGAGCTTCTCTCAGGCACGAGGGATTTACCTGAGAGTTACGTGACAACAACCTGCTCCGCCGTCGCCATGTGACCTGTTATCAGAAAGTCTACTCTGCGCTCGAGTGGACGTGTTGCTTCACAACCGTCTCCACGCAACGTGCACACGGAGGAATGTGAGCAGTGACAGTCGCATGGTTTGAAAAGAATGCTTCTGTTTTTATAGCCTTAAGATGTCGTTATCTTACGGCAAAGAAATGTGACGGAGGTTTGATATTTTCCAGTTTAACCATAAACTTAAATTCTCCTCTTTTCACTTTGTTTGTTTTGTAAAATATAAGTTTTCATATAAGGAAGATTAATCTTAATCTTCATCTTCGGGTACTTGACGATGACTTCCCCTCTGTCTCCCTCAGGCGACACCGTGTTCATCATCCTGCGGAAGCAGCGCCTCATCTTCCTGCACTGGTACCACACATCACCGTGCTGCTCTACTCCTGGTACTCCTACAAGGACCAGGTGGCGGGCGGCGGCTGGTTCATGACCATGAACTACGTGGTCCACGCTTTCATGTACACTTACTACGCGGCGCGGGCAGGCGGCGTGCGGTTCCCCGTCCCTTCGCCATGATCATCACGGCCACCCAGATCCTGCAGATGGTGATGGGGCTGACGGTGCTGGGCCTGGTTTACTACTGGATGCACGAGGTGCGCTGCCCGTCCAACATGGACAACGTCACATGGGGCTCCATGATGTACCTCAGCTACTTGATCCTGTTCGCCTTGTTCTTCTACAACACCTACCTCAGAGGCGCCGCCAGCGGCAAAGGCTCCAAGGCAGAGTAGAGACTCTGACCGTCCTGTCAACGTGTGCCAACAGCAGAAATGACCGACAGTGCGGAGCCATGAATGTGTGAGTCGCAGCTGGTGAACAGGCTCCTCCTCTTGTTACGTCATCATCAACTGACTTTTAATACTCGTCTGTCGCTCAAAACACTGACACATCAACCACTGACACAGCAGGAGCGAGGAGGCTGGTTCCGACTGCACAGTTTAATATGATCTGGTGATTAGTCGATGTGACACTGATTATAGAAACGTGAGGGAGTCCACGTCTCACTTCATCTAATCCTATGAAAGACAAGTATTTGTCTGAGGTGATGAACAAATGTTTTAATCTTGTAATGAAAAAGGTGGAAAAGCTCTGAACTAGAACAAACTATTGTAAAATGTTGAGGGATTTGTTCCAGATTTTGTGAATTACACTCGTTCGCACTCTTTCTCAGCCTGGAGGTAGTTAGCTTAGCTTAGCATGAAGACTGCAAGCAGGGGGAAACTGCTAGCCTGAAAAAGAACATTTAAATTTAATGCAAAAACAACAATTCCTCATTTTATTCTCTCACGTACCAGAACTGACTCATGACATTTGAATCCGTCCGCCGACTGCGTCACACACGTAGATTTTCAAGAAATGACATAAGCGCAAATTGTCGTTGTTCAATTTCTCTCCATATAATAGTTTGTGCATAAAAACCCAGACGCAGCTTATTAATCAGTGCGTCTCTGAGATGTTGAGAGTTATATTCAACAGCTTCCCCCTGATTACAGTCTTTGAATTAAGCTCCAGTGACTTCAACCTTCTCCTGAACGCTGGGAAAGAAAAACTAACCAGTTGATTTTGCCCAAAATGTTGAACTACTCCTTTTAAAACCACGTGTTTTAGCCTTTAGCAGAACTGTAACCTGCAGGATCTATGAAAAGGGAATGAAGACTTCATATGCACTGAATGTCAGAGGGGGGGGCGGTCAGCGCACACACACACACACACACACACACACACACACACACACACACACACACACACACACACACACCCAAACAAGCAGGAGGATCAGTTGAACTCTGAGTGTCGAGCACATTCCTTATCTCAGAGACGTCTCAGAGAAAGTAACTTCTGGGAACCGGGGGTTGAAGGACGGCCGACGCGTCCTGCTGTCACATGGTGTTTACATCCTTCTGCACGTTCCGCCTTCTCGTCCTCACCTGAGACGTTTACACCGAACAATGAGTTTGTAAACGAGGAGTTTGAAGGTGGAGCAGCCATAAATACAGAATATATTCCAGGAGCTGGGAGTAAACGTCTCTGTGAACAAAGGAACTCTTTATCAGACGTTTGATTCCGTGCGTGAAGGCACCTGAGGACCACTCCCGCAGTTATAAATAGATCCAAACACAACCTTCATGGCTCCGTTCAACACCTCCGTGCTCTTCAGAAGACGTGTGGATGAAAAGAAGGAGAATCTACCGAGAGCCTCGCGGAGAAGTCTTATTTATACATTAATCGTGATATCATGCCGTCAGCAAACCTCAGAAATCAATCAGCGATGCACTTACACCTGGAAATGAAGGATAATAAATTAACCACTGTACTCGAAGTACAGATTTTAGAATGAAAACACAACTAAACATTAACTGAGAAGTAACCCAGCACTTCATAAACCTATTTGAGGGATTAACTTAAACACTCGGTGACACCATTGTTGTTTTCTTATCTTGTTCTTATCGTGTTTTTGTCACAAAGGATAAATTCAATCCTCGTGGGGAAATCAAGCCGTGTAGAAGAACCTGTAAAGATCTGTGACGTTCACGTGTTGGTCTGCGCAGAGCGAGGGGGTGGGGATCACCTGGGGATGGGGGTCACCTGGGGATGGGGATCACCTGGGGATGGGGATCACCTGGGGATGAATCTGTCTGAGGTTCAGGGGTTTGAACGGGTCTTCTTCTGTTCACACTGTATTCTGGGCCTTCATGTCTTTATTGGATAAACGGACAAGCAGCGGAGGTCTGGACACAAACTGGGGACGTTTCCCTTCAGTTGTGTATGTTGGGTTCGGGTTCTGATCGATCTCCATCTTATGAAACCGCACTTTGCTTCGTGCTCCGTGGTTTGAAGGTTTCATTGGTCTGTGTGTGACCCTCGATCTCAGGCTGTCGATCGTCCAACCATCGGTTCACATGAAGGATTTTTCTCGAGGCTCCGAAGAGGTGAAGGTTCTCACTGTTTCACAAGAACAATCGAAACAGAATTTAATCCAACAGTATTTAAAGTATTATTATTATTATGAATCGTCTTCTGAGCGGGTTGGGGATTTATTAGTGAGGTGCACTCGTTCTCAGCACTTACTCGGTTTTAACAGTCTGTGAATGGGAGGAGGCAGAAAACACCCGGCCTCTGGATTTTGTGTAAATTTGAAGAAAAGCGGCGTCGTCCACCCCGTGTTCTCTCTCTTCTCTTTTTTGATGTACTGTCGATTCCTGTGGTGCACATGAAGAAACTTGGTCTGAGAAGGATTCTTAGCAGAGATGGACTTTAACGGGCTTCCCCGTTCTCTGAGGTGCTGATCGCGACTCGGTGTGCGAACAGAGAAACCGACGGGGCTGCTGGGATCAGTGGAGCTGCTCAGACGGACGAGGCGCTGCAGTGGGTCCCTTGTAAATAATGTGTGTATTTAATTTCATATAGTGGAAAACGTTCTCCAGCAGATCTGACGTGTAGATGTTTTGTTTTAACCAGGATGTGCAGTTTCTCCAGCTGTGCATCAGTTTTTCTTCCATCCAGATGTTGTGTTCATGCATTTTCTACCTTCCACACATCTGCTGGCAAACCACTTCCGCCTCTTCACCGATAAGAGATGTGTGACTCTGACACTGAACACGCAGAGAGGTTTTCTGGGGGGGGGGTTGAGTTTGTGCAACATGATGTCATCCTGTTTTGTTGTTTGTGTGTTTCATGCTCATTTCAAACGAAGCTTCTCCATCTTGTGAAAACACGAGTTAACCACTATGACTGTTTGTTCCGTCCACGGCAGCTGCTGATTGTCGGAGGAGGAGGAGCTGCGGTTCACACCCGTTTGTGTGTCTGTTGTGTTGACGTAGTTGAAATCACTGCAGGTCGTTTCCGTGTCTCGGCAGCCTGAAGACATTCACTGTAAAACAGCTCAGAGTAAAACCACTGGAGGACTCGTCCACTCGATAAACTTGACGCTATTCTGAGACATTTCTGTGCCAAACGAAGCTTCTGCTGTTTTCTACCTTGGTTTAATGTGAGCGCCCCCCCCCGCCCCCCTGTGGATTCTGCTGTCTACTGCACCTGAAGGGAAATGACAGTTTAAGGGCTTCTGATGTTGAAATGTTGTTATAATAAATACTTAAAAATAAATTCTGGTTTTAAAATGTCTCCGGTTGTTGTTTCTGAGGTGAAGTGTTGTTTGTGTCTGTCTGTCAGTCAGTCTGTCAGTCAGTAGTCTGTCAGTCAGTCAGTCAGTAGTCTGTCAGTCAGTCAGTCAGTAGTCTGTCAGTCAGTAGTCTGTCAGTAGTCAGTCAGTCAGTCAGTAGTCTGTCAGTCAGTCAGTCAGTAGTCTGTCAGTAGTCAGTCAGTCAGTCAGTAGTCTGTCAGTCAGTCAGTCAGTCAGTAGTCTGTCTATCTGTCTATCTTTAAATCTATCTATCTATAAATAGGACGTACTTGCACTTTACTTTTTAAGTATTTCCATGCCAGTACTTTTTACTTGATTACTTACATTTTTTGTCAAAACTACAGAACAAGCTAAATGTGACCTGAACACTGATAATAATCAAACGTGATTAAAGTAATTGTACTTTTTGTACTTTCGCTGAAGTCCTTTCATGTGATAAACCGCTGAGGTGTGTTAGGAGGAGGGTGTGTAGCGCCCTCGTGTGGCCGCGGTCTCTCGTCGGAGTCGTTCACGGGTCTCAGGAGCTCCGGAGACTTGAACTTCACGGAAGTTTCTGATTTCCGAGCCAAACACAGTTAAGTGAAAGCAGCTGTGCAACATCTGCACGGGAGGAGACACGTGAGGCTGCGTTCAGGTGCACCCGAACAATGGTAAAACTTAGTTCTCTTAATTACATCAACTAAAGAACAGACAGTTATAGTTGCACACAAAACACAAACAAATGTTATTGTAAAAGCAGTTTGTATTATGCTGCATCATTATATGTATCATATACAGTTATATAATACACACAGATACTGTGATTTAATACACATACATAAAGTAATATAAAACGTTTGTATTTACTATTCTATCCATCCATACAGCATGTTCTGTAACATATTCATATATAAATACATATATTAACAGAGTATCTATACATGCTGCAGAAATATAAGTTTCTGGTTTGATGAAACCACGTGTGAAGGAAACCAGGTTTCATTGTGGCTGAACACAGAAACCTCCGATGGCCCCTGAAGGCACCACGCAGACTTTCTAGGAAAACCTTTCGAGTTCTTTAAGAAACAAAAGACAAAGAAACTCAACATGTCAGATTCTGTTCTCCTCAGAGTGATGAGCAGCTGTGACACACACACACACACACACACACACACACACACACACACACACACACACACACACACACTGTGTGAGATAAAAGAACAGGACAGATCCACTCATTCATCCAGTGAGATAAGGTTTGAACACACGCACTGTGAAATCCTGACCTGGAGGAGGAGGAGGAGGAGGAGGAGGAGGGGAGGAGGAGGAGGAGGGGGAGGATGATGATGATGGGGGAGGATGGGGGAGACAGTCTGCGCTGGGAGGAGTTTAAAGTCACCGACTCCAGCTCCTCTCTCCACCTCAGGGCTACACCCACCAGGCTGCAGCCGGAGGAGAGAGCTCCGGTCCGGACGATGAGCGCAGCAGCAGCAGCAGCAGCAGCAGCAGCTCGGCGTGCGGGGCCCGGACCCGCAGCAGCGTCCCGCAACTTCTCCTGGAGCCTGGAGGAGCTGAGATGAGACGAGGAGGCTGAAGCTTCTTCTTCCGCTCTCCACGCACCGAGGAACCAACGAGAGGTGAGAGAACAGTTCCCCGAAGCTCCTCTGATGATTCTACACAGAGAACAAGTGATGTCTGTCTAAACAAAGGAAATAAAGTGTGTAAGTCATAATAAAAGTTATTTTTCATTAGGTTTCATCTTGAATTTGTCCAATGCGGAGATTTGGTCTCAGTCACAGTATTTTATAATCATCAGAAAATCACCGAAAGTTTAATCATCAATTAAGCAGCTTCTCAAATGTGAGGATTTGTCTCTTTGCGTCACTTTTATTGAACCTTTTTGTTTTCTGGACTGTTATCCATCAGCCTTGAGAAGTGAGTTCTCACCCGGCCCCAGAAACTAAACAGAACCGAGGCTTGAAGCTCATTTGACCTTGGGAAAGAAAAGTTCAGCTCCAGCTCCGAGTATCTGCTCATGTTCTCCCACAGTCGAGGACGTAGACGCTCCTGTGGAGGTTCTGTAGGACGTGAGTTTGTTCTGTGATGTTTCTGTGAACTCACGGTGTTTGTTCTCCGGCCTCCAGGTGATCACCATGTCTCTGTGGATGGTCCTTCCTGTCAGCCTGCCTGTCTTCACCATCACTGGAATATGGCTTGTGTGAGTTCCTCCGTGCTGTTTTGTGAATATCGTGCACATCCACATGTTCCCGTCCTGTTCTGTCGTCTGAGCCTCAGAACCTGTTTGCTCCTCAGGGATCACGACGACTTCCACTTTCTGCACAAGGTCCAAACGACTGAATCCAAAAGTTTGTCCTTCTTTGGAAGTCGCTTGGTTTTCTGTTGTGTCGTCCTTGAGATTCCTTCTGGTTTGTCTGGTGTTTGTGTGACACAGTGTGTGTGTGTGTGTGTGTGTGTGTGTGTGTGTGTGTGTGTGTGTGTCTGTGTGTGGTGGGGGGGGGGGGTCTTCACATTCACTACGAGCTGCTCTTATGGTGGAAATGAGCCGAATCCCTCAGCCTCTGTCTCACGAGTCCAACAGGTGGTGGAAGCTGCTTCAGTGACACTTCACAGGAAAACTTTAAACGATTCATGATTAATAATCCGTTTGTTTTTCTTCTCTATCATTTAATCATTCATACAAGATTAAGGGAAGATACTTTGGAAACATCTTTAAAAGTTAGTTTTTATATGCTTCTCGTGTCTTTGTGACCAAAAAAATCAAAGTTGGTCAAAGATGGTTTCTGTGATTTCAGAGTTCACGTTTCTGATCAGTTTGGTTTTTAATTAGTTATTTGATAACGGGCTGAGACGTCATGATTGACAGTTGAGCCGGACTCAGGATTGGTCGAGCTTGTGTGTGGGGGCGGGACCTTGATTCTGGCTCCAAACGTGCGAGATGGCGGCGTCCGGATATTTTGGCGTCGCCCACCTTTTATTTACAGTCGACGTTTAAAAAGCTAACAAAACAGAACTGTTGAACAAACAAATCACATTTAAAACATCTGTTCTTATCCAAACACACGTCAGTGAGCTTTGGGAACAAGGATTTATTTCTGTAACTAAACCTGAAAGTTGTGGTTCAACATGTTCTCCATCTTTACGTTCAGCATCCCAGCGTGTGAACACCCGTTTTAAAGAAGTTGAGTGGCTTCTACGTTAAGTCGGGATCACAGAGGTTTTTTACAAATCGTGTTAACGTACAGCCGGTGAACATCCTGTAGGACGGAGACCGAGCGGCTGAGACGATCATGTGACCTGTGTGTCTGTGGGTGAGTTAAACATCCTGCACTTCACTAAACATGTTCTTCTCTGCTTCAACTTTTCAGATACGCAATGGCCTTGTACAACCAGCACGTCTGCCCTGTGCACAACTGGTACGGCACACACACACACACACACACACACACACACACACACACACACACACACACACACACACACACACACACACACACACACACACACACACACACACACACACACACACACACTGAACTCGTCGCTGATATTGTGACAATCAGTTGTGAGTTTCGAAGACTTTTCACAAATTGTAACAGAGACAGAGTCTGAATGTTTTCTGTCCGTTCCTCCGACGCTCGTCGTTCACACCCTTTGTTTCTTTTCAAGGATTTCACACTTTGTTCCTCTTCCTCTGCTCGTCCTGATAATTCCGACTGAATGTTTTTCTCCGTCTCTCAGACAGAGAATTACAACAGAAGACGGTGACGGTGTTCAATGTGAAACTTTATATCACCTGAATCTGCAGCTTAATATAAATATCCAATAACATAAATTAACGTAACCGATAAAGTCTGGAGACAAACACCAGACAGACGCCCACTGTGGAAGCTGTGGAAAGTGTGGAAGGAGAATCGCCTCCTTCTCAGCCGGCGTGTTTATGCAGGAAAAGGCTCATTTCTTACGTCAGGGATCTTTTTCTCAAACTCCACCAGCGAAGGCCCCCGCTCGCCACTTCCTGCCAAGTCCTGTCGACCTTAATTCAAACACAGAGCCACGAGAGGTGGAGACGGGAGGACGTGTGAAGAACGAATGGATGTGAGATCTGGAAAAGAAACAGATTTTATGGACGAATGAAAACGAGTTTAAATGACACGCGTGTGAATTCAGCTCCGTTACTTCAGGTTAAATCTTCACTTTCAGACACCAAGAGAAAGACTTCTGGTTTTAGACTGAAAGTTTATGATCTTCTGAATCGTTTTCTTGGTTTGTCTGAGGGTTTAGTTTTGCTGATTGTGTAGAAATGTTAATATTTAACACTATATAGGTCATTCGAGGTAATTGTTCAGTTTCTGTGCCGTGTTATTCAAATGACCTTTCACCTAAAACTGTGTTAACTCTCTACAGTCGAGCTCCGGAGCCGCACGTGTGAAAGTTGATGCTCAAAACCATTAACAGACGTTTGCTTATTTAACTTCTGCATCATAAAAGCTTCACTGAGGCTGAGTTCAAGTTCAAGTGTGACCCGGATTATCTTTTATAATCTCAAGACGAGTGAGTTCCTGGGATCACACGTGTTTGACCAGCGTCTCTATAACCATGCAGCACATATACAGTGTCTATATATATATATATATAAGTGTGTGTGTGTGTGTGTTTCCAGGCTTTATAACGAGTCCTGTGAGGAGCCGCTTCAGTTACAGAGGGATCCTGTTCTGTGCTGCACCCTGGAAAACATTCCACTCATCAGGTCAGTGTTCACACCGGACATTCACTGTATGTATTTATAGAGCTTCATACATAGTTCTTAATATGTATAGCACTGTTTATAAAGTATATACATACAGTATCTTGCCCAAGGACAACAGCACTTCTGGTTTGTTGACACCCCTGTGAAACCTTTTCATTGACATGACGACAGTTGTGTGGTTTCTCTCACAAGCGCACCTCCACAGGAAGAGGAGCCTTTGTTTGTGTGTGTCTGTGAGTGTGTGTGTGTGTTGGATCCGCTCTTTGAAACGTCAACACACTGAGTCGCACAATGCAAACAAGAAGAAACTCTCGTCGCTCAAGATGCAACAGATAAAATCTTCATCTTTCTTTGACCACGGTTATTCTCCTTCTTGGTTAAACCTCGGTGTCGTTCTGTCCTCGACCTCCCAGCGAGTCTCCTCCTCAGTCTCCTCCCAGCTTCTCCAGGAGAAAACACAAACACACAGTTTTAACTTCAGCACACACACACGCACAAAGTTTTTATACGTTTGCACAAATCAGATCTGAATTCTGCGAGAACTTGATTGACCTTTATCCGACTGAGCCTGGAGGCCGGCCCACACTGACCCTCCTCTGTTTTCTTTTCAGTAAATGTGGAACGCTGCCTCCTGAAAGCTGCTTTTTCAGCCTCATCTGCAGCACCGGCTCCTTCATGGGTGAGTCTCCACGCAGAGGGTTCCGTACACAACATCCCTGCTTCACTCACATTCACTCCACATGCTGCTCTCCGGACTCTGGACTCTCTCAGGACTTGTTGATTCAGCTGTAGCGTCTCCAGCCGAGTCTCTGTTCCTCTGAATCCAGCTGCACACAATTCACTCTGTGCCATGAACGCTGCCCCACGGACATTCAGCCTGTGACCACGAGGGCAGCTCCTCCGCTCGGACTCAGGGTTCATCGTGTGTACAGAGACTATTGATTCTTTTCTCTCTAGTCTCTAAATAAAGGTTTTTCATGCTTCTGAGAGTTTGGTCTCTAAGAAGTCATCATATCCAGCTCTGGTCTGCTGAGCTTTTTAAACCAGGAGGACTCACAGGTCTCATCTCTGTTTCCTCTGCAGACAGAAGGAGGTTCTGCATGTGAGGACTCAAACGTCTGCAGCTTTTCCTGCAGCCCCCTGGTAAAATGTCCGAGTGAGTCCACGTGAGAATACAGCAGCGTTCTGAGCACTAAGATGTTCACTTTGGTGCGTTGTGGTCTGAAGCCGGTGACGTGAAACAAGGGAAGACGTCAGAGTTTCTGGAGCTGCTCCGTGTCCGGACCTCTCTCCAGCGAGCACCTGGTTCCTCGAGGTTTTCTGAGGAGACGCTGGAATTTGAGGATGTTTAACCGGCTCATTAACTTGTCTCAGCTCGGCCTTCGTTTCTCTCTGTGTGGTTCTTATCTCACAACTCGTCTCTGACTGTCCAGTCCTCCTCCACCACTTCACACCACTTCACACCACTTCACACCACTTCCCACGGTAGCAGTCATATGCGACTCTTGTGTACATTTAATAAAAGTGACAAATTAGAGAAGCTGATACCAGGAAATATTTATCGATTATCAAAAAACGCCACCAGTAACAAAGAATAGAGGTTTCATGTTAGTGAGGCCGTTGTTGGACTCGTGGGTTCGGTGTGAGTGGAGATGAGATTCCTGCAGATCACAGAGTTTCTCCCTCGCTGAGCTGCCGGCGCTGAAACAAACTGAAAAACCCCCAAACACGGCGTCTGGTCGCCGCGGACGCTCCCCGCTCAGAAAGTGACCACTGAGTGAACGGCTGGATTAACAACATGAAAACAGTCGCTCTCTGTTTGCTGATGAGCAGCAGATGTGAACTGCATCAGACGGACGTGTGGAGCCGCTGTGACGCTTTGATGGAGCCGCTCACGGACACCAGGGGGCCGCGAGCACACCAATCTGCTGCCTCAGCACTTCACACCTGGTTCATCCGCTCGATAAGAACAGGAGAGAAAAGTTTAGCTTTGTTTCTGCCACTTTCTACAGTTTAATTTAACTTCTTTTTATATATTTTCATTTAGGACATTGCAGCTCTCCCCCCCCCCCCCCCCCGTCCTCCATGTTCACAGTGTCTGGACGATGACTTACATTCCATCTTGTGTCTCTTGTCGTCCCAGCGATGCTGATCGGCCTCCTGCGTTACGCCCACGTGATCGAGAGGCACCAGAACTGTGTCCTCAACATGGCCGGCCTCTCCACCGGATGGATCTGTGCCGCTGGTCTCCTCATGGTGGGGAACTTCCAGGTAAACACAACATGGTCTGTGTGTGTGTGTCTTTATTGTCCAGTTGAATGGTTGGTTATTGATCAGGGACACTATGGACATGGCTGGATTATCAGAAGGACACACTGTGCTGCTGTCTTTGGTGGATGGTGGCAGCGTCTCTGTGGCAGCGTCTCTGTGGCAGCGTCTCTGTGGCAGGCAGCGTCTCTGTGGCAGCGTCTCTGCGGCAGGCAGCGTCTCTGTGGCAGCGCGGCGTCAGGACGAGTTCAGATGCACAAGCTCATCCTGCAAACGTGCACACGACAGTTTCCATGTCCTCAGGTGCAGACTGAGGCGACTCAACATGAACGAACTGGGTTTGTTCCAGGGAATGTGTTGAGTATTTAAAGTTTACAGTAAAGTGTTCAGACCTCCTGTGCAGTGCTGGGACTCATCCAAGTACATTAAAGGAAGAAGTATACATTGCATTTCTTTAACTCATCTTACACACACAACATACTTTGTCCTGAGGAGGCTGATAAATGTCTTGAATTTCAAAATCCTCCTTGTTTACATCCGTCTTCTTCTTCTTCTGCGTCTTGGCTCATGTCCATGTCCGCTGCCGTGGTGCCGCCGCCTGTCAGTCAGCGGGTGTGAGCCGACGTCTTCCCGGTGTCACGTGACACTGACGAGCTCAGCAGTACTTTTACACTATTTCAACATCTGCTCGAAAAAAACTACGACTGAAACTAGTGACATGTCATCTGGTCAATAAGGTCAAGATCTTAAAACTTATATTTGATTTTGTCGACCTGATGAGTAGAAGTCTAACGTCTGCGTCTTCCACCAGTGACCACGTGTGTGTTCTGTGTGTGATGCAACAACCATCAGAACTAACTGGTTATCCTCAGTCACGTGTGTGTGTGTGTGTGTGTGTGTGTGTGTGTGTGTGTGTGTGTGTGTGTGTGTGTGTGTGTGTGTGTGTGTGTGTGTGTGTGTGTGTGTGTGTGTGTGTGTGTGTGTGTGTCATTGTTCCGGGGGGGCCCTCTCCTCTGTGGTTGAGCCTCTGGTCTCAGGTTCCTCCTGCTCGGGCCCCTCAGCTGTGTTTCCGGGGGGGCCGTTCCTCCCGTTCCCCCTCCAGCCCCGAGGGGTGCGGGCGGGCCCCCTCTTCTGATTGGCTGCGGGGCCCTCCTCCCTGCTCCAGCTTACATAACGACCCCCTCAGTGTTTCCCTGAGAGGGAACCTGGCACGGAGCGGTGGTCGTACGGGGGTAAACGTGCGTCGCACTGACACCACGTGTGCTCGGGGATAAACAGCCGGCTCACACACGGGCTGATGTTCACATCTGGACGAGGAGGTGATGATGTTGAACTGTATCACACGTTTTGATTTTATTTTCCATTATTTGCATCATCAATATACTGATGAAGTTAGAAAAGTAAGTTTCCTACTGATTTATCAGGGAATTGATCCTTAACTTCTCTAACCCCGAAACCTCAGACATGAGAAGTTCTGTTTTGAATATGGTTTTAAATAAACTGGATTACAAAAACTAATAATATAGATTATTTCCTTTTCTTCAGTAGGGATGCGTTTGGTTTTCTTGAAAGGTCAAATGAAGGACACCATGTCGATGTTCTTCTGATGTCGACATTGAGCAGTTGATGTTCTGGAAGCGTTTTCGGCCTCGTCGCGTTTCTGACGTGGACGGAAACTCTGAGTTTTGTGAAACAACGTTCGACAGAAATCATCTTTCTTTGTCTCTTTCTCTGCGACCGAGCTTCTTAAAGCAGCTTCCTGTAAAACAACAAGGTCCGTGACACCAACACATCATCTGTCGCTCAGTCTCCCGGAGCAGAGCGTCCTGCCCTCTCACATCCTCGCTGGTCAGGTCAACCGACCCGTGTGTACGTGTTTGTGTGTTTTCACATCCCAGCTGTTTACAGATGTTCCTGCTGCTGATCCTACAAAGGAAGTGATTATCTCCAAGAATAGAAATCGTTTTTTTAGATTTGAGAGCTGTGTGAGTCGGTTAAGAGAATTAATCAGTTCATTATTAACATGAGAAGAAAGTCAATCAGTCGATTCAGAACATGTGACGCAGTAAACTTAAATAATAAGTACTACTAAATAGATATGAACGAGACAGTGATGTATACGAGTTTAGGTGATAATGAACATTTACTCTCGTGTGTTTATTCTGTTTGTCTCTCAGTTGGACTTTGCCAAGGTGCTGCACTACGTGGGCGCCGGCCTGGCGTTCCCGTGCAGCATGCTGTTCGTGTGTCTGCAGTCGGCTCTGACCTACAGACTCGCCAAGACGCAGGACGAGTACCGAGTGGGACACGTGCGCGCGGGGATGGCGCTGCTCGCTCTGGTCGCCCTGGTGCTCAGTATCCTTCCATCGCTTCACACTGAACACACGGTTTTATTTTTCTCTCTTGTTTTGGGAGTTTTGGGCCAAAAGTCACTTAAACTGGCAACTGTTATTGTGATGCTGTTAAACTGTGATGTGTTACGTGGCCCCCTGCTGGAGAGAAGCCAGTGTTACAGCCCTGTGTGCGAGCAGAGCACAGAGCAGCTCAAACATCTGGTCTGAACTCGGCCTTCACATCTGGTGCGAGGGTCAAACCTCCTCTCACCTCCTGCAGCCGGCGTTCTCCTTAACCTCCCGTCACCAGGTGGCGTCTTCATCTGCCAGGAGAGCTTCGCCCTGCAGCACGCCTCCGCCATCTTCGAGTGGCTCTACTGCACGCTCATCATGCTCTTCTACGGGACGTTTGCCTTCGAGTTCGGGCGCATGTCGGGCGACACCCTGATGGTCCTGTCCCGAGGAGCTGGAGTGCCGAGCTTCTCCGCCTCCGAGCACAAGGCCGAGGTGGGCGGGGGGGCCAACCACCATCAGCCGGAGAGTTTATCCATCCTATAACTGGACTGTGGCGTGTGTCAGCGCCCCCTGGAGGAGGCGGGGACAGACTCTGGAGCCTGGAAGCTGCCTCCGGCTCCTCGGCGGCGACCAAAGACTTTAAAGGACCAGCTACACTGCAAAACGCTGCCCAGTAAGAGAAGTGCCTCTGAACTCAAAGCCACGGACACAGTTCTGTGTTTAATTCTCTCAACACTACAATCGGCTGAAGTCGCAGTTTCTCAGCCTGAGCGTCCTGAAGGTCGGAGGTCAGAGGTCAGAGCTGGCTGTCTGAATGTCTGTTCGTCCGGACATCGAGCTCGTTCCCATTTCCCGCTCAGGAAGTTTCATCATCGTCGGCGTTCACTCGTTACCTCAGTGGCCAGGAGACGTTTTCCAGAAACCTACGACATCGTGATGTGCCAAGAATAATGTTTCATTTTAAATGGTTTTGTCCTCACGTTTAAAAGATGTTCAATGTTTTTCAACTCATACTTTGTGCTTCTTTATTTTTGAAAAGTAGCGGACTGCTAAGATAAGCAGTTGGCTAAGCGGATAAGCGATAAGCTCTGTTGTATATATATATTTTTTTACATAAATTCAGCGTTTTGTAAAAAAATTTAAGTCATTACAAAATGACTTGTTACAGCTTTAATGGGACCAAACTATAGACGAGGACGTTAAGATGCAATATTTGATTATTTTGATTTTCATTTTAAAGTTTAACAGTGTATATCCAACAAAAAAGAAATTAAAGCAATATAAATAAATATGTCATTATTTTGTGTTTTTTTTATTATTTTATTGTAAATTAAACTCTCTGTTGTTAGAATTGTGTAAATTCAGTTTTTATTCTCTGGTTCTTTGACTTCGTTTGAAACGTCTTTGCAACATTTCACGTATTTTAACCTCTTGATATAATTAACGTTTTTATTATCAAATATATGAAACGTCAACAATATTTGGAGGCTCGTGATTGACGCTGTACAGAAGCTAGAATTATGTATTCTTCATCGAGTTCTTATGAAAAACACCCAAAACTCTGAAGACAAAATGATTCGCAATGTTTTTACCTGACTTCACGACTCACGGGTCGGTTCTCAGTTCGATCCTCTGCTGCGACGACGTTTCATCTTTGTTCTACAGTTCAATTTGTGCAAATGAAATTTCAAACTCAAGATAAAACCTAATAATCTGTCGCACAAAACAAAACACGGCGACTGAAACAAAAGCTTCACAGTCTTTATTGTTTGTTTGAAATCTCTGAAGGCTTCGGCCTCAGGTCCACGCCTGCGGACACTCACAGGCCCTGAATCACAGTATCAGTCATACAAAAATACAAAAGTGTGTATCCGTGGTCGTTGTCGAGGCCTCGTCGTGGTTCTGAACGTCTCTGCTGAAGTGTGAATGGCTGTTCTCCTTCAAACTTTGGTCTGAAAAGCCAAAATAGCTGCGAACGACATCTGTGTGAAACCAAGTGCAGGCCCGGGACAGAAATACCAAACGGCCCACTTGTATTTCTTGTTACTATTGAAGGGCGACGATCCTTCGTTCCCTCGTCCAATGACCAGAGGTTATCTGCACCCCCACCCTGGTCCGCTGGCAGCTGCCTTCCTCCTACTGGGTTACAGGAGCGCGAGGGTCGCTATCTATACCACACAAACACACACACACATACCCCAACACACACTCTCACACACTGGTACACAGACACACTAGAAGTTGAGGTTCTTCGGGGTTTCCCAGGGAAACTCCTTCCTGCCGAAGTGACCGTAACAGGCCGTCTTCTGGTAGATTGGTCTCTTCAGGTCCAGGTCCCTGAAAACCAAACACGAGTCAGAAACACGTTCAGGTGATTAGAACCTTTAAAGTTCGGCTGAACAGCATCAACTCCAATGACCTGACGATGACGCCGGGTCGGAGGTCAAAGTTTTTGTTGACGATGTGCAGCAGCTCCGTCTCGCTCTTCTGAGAGGAGCCGAAGGTGAACAGGGAGATGGACAGAGGGTGAGCGACTCCGATCGCATACGCAACCTGCAGACACACACAGAGGAACACACACAGAGCATCACTGACCAGAGGGAACCTGCAGTGGAGATGTTCAGGAGGACTCGTGGATTGAATTGAGAGTGTGGAGGATCTAGAACCTTCTCACCTGCACCAGGACCCTCCTGCACAGATTGGCCTTCACCAGAGACTTGGCCACCCAGCGGGCGGCGTAGGCAGCCGAGCGGTCCACCTTGGTGTAGTCCTTTCCAGAGAAGGCCCCCCCGCCGTGGGCCCCCCAGCCCCCGTATGTGTCGACGATGATCTTCCTGCCCGTCACTCCGGCGTCACCCTGCAGCAGCAGGTCACACAGAGCTTTAGAAACCCTCCATGTTTTCATCAGCAAGTACCAACTCACTTTTAAAATTTTTGTATAAGAGTTCAAACAGCACAGAGTCTAACCACATTTATATAGAACAAAAGTTATTAAACAATTAAAAACCTTTATTTTTAATTATTGTTTTCCCCTTTTGAAACTAATACAGTATAAGGTCATAATATAATTGTATCCGCTCCTTTATGTCATTAAATTCTGCACATAAACCCATTTTTATATTATATTATACAATATTATATTATGATGTTGAGCTGTTGGTCGCTAAGTGTGTGTGTGTGTGTTTGTTTGTAGTGTTTGTTTGTGTAAAGAACATTTTCTTTTCATAACAATAACTATTATTAGTATGAGCTGTTGAACCATCTGAAGAGCGTTACCTGCGGTCCCCCGATCACGAAGCGGCCGCTGGGCTGCAGGTGGTAGATGGTGTTCTCGTCCAGGTACCTCGCGGGGACGACCGCCTTGATGACCTTCTCCTTCAGAACCTTCTTCTGCTCCTCCAGACTCACGTAGTCGTCGTGCTGCACGGAGATCACCACGGTGTGGACCCTCCTGGGGATCACGGCCCCGTTCTCCTGGGTGTAATGGACCGTCACCTTGATGGGGATGGGGGGGAGGTTTTTAGCATATTTACTGGAGATACTGTATTTCTGTTGACTAAAGTCGTATATCTCTCCTGGTAGGACGATAACTAACCACTGTCGAGTCATAAAACTGATAATTTCTGATCATATTCGGCTCCAACTGCCTGTTCTCATTAGTGCGCACTTTTCAAACCATTAAAATAGCACTTCAATGTTAAAACATGCAAGTGACACAACTTTTCAACTTGGATCCATAAAACACAACTCAAATAAATCCTCTTAATGTTCCCACGTGTGGCAACAAGCTTCTGTTCGTGTCTGAGCTTTTGCAGCCGTAGGTTTGCGAGCGCCTGTGAACTCAATACAGACCGATACGTGTGGTGCACATGCTGATGGCGTCACTGGGAAGGCGTCTCCCAGCTCAGATGATGCATACCAGCTCGCTCCGGTTGGAGTCTGCTGGTAAGCACATTCTGACCTCGACCATCTCTGCCCCACATACTGGAGAGAGAAGTATTCACTATAACTGGAGAGAGACTCAGCGGCTGGACGTCCTCTCACCACGAGATCCTCGATTTTAAAGATTTGTCTTGGTCCTTTAGTCCACTTTTTATTTTATTACCAATCTAAATATATATATATATATTTTTAAGTGATGCCTGAGGCCGTTTGAATTCTGTGTCTCCTGATCCCACCTGCGTCTTGGAGTCCGGCCTCAGCCAGGGAACTTCCCCGCTTCGTCTGAGTTCGGCCATCTTGGAGTTGAGCTTGTGTGCGAGGACGATGGTGAGAGGCATGCACTCCTCCGTCTCGTCGGTGGCGTAGCCGAACATCAGACCCTGTCCACACACAAAGAGACGCATTAACACTAACGTGTTCCTCCGTCTGCAGTTCAGTTAGAAACAATGTGGGTTTGTGACCAATAGATTCTGCAGAACACAAATATAAGAGCCAGTAATGTTGTGTTGTGTCGTTTCCACGACCTGGTCTCCAGCTCCGATGTCGTTCTCCAGGCGGTCGATGTGAACTCCCTGTGCGATGTCGGGCGACTGCTGCTCGAGAGCCACCAGCACGTTACAGGTCTTATAGTCAAAGCCTGAAGAGAGAGGAGCAAAGGATCAGGACTGAAGTCCAACTGTCTGACAGCCGGGATCAGTCCAGTGGTTTGTGTTCTTTAAAACTTCACCTTTCGCTGAGTTGTCGTAGCCGATGTATCGGATGGTGTCTCTCACCACCTTCTGGTAGTCCACGTTGGCGAGGGACGTGATCTCGCCACAGAGCAGCACCATGCCCGTCTTGCACACCGTCTCTGTTTGAACACAGGACGTTACACTGATGGGACCGTCCGGGCGAGAGGTCGGATGAAAACAGGGACCGTGGTGCGAAGCAGCGTCGTTTAATATGAAAACAATATCATTCAGTGGTTCTACTCACCACAAGCCACTTTGGCGTCGGGGTCTTGCTTCAGGTGAGCGTCCAGCACGGCATCGCTGATCTGATCGCAGATCTTATCTGAAAAGGATTTAAATAACAGTGATGTCCCACATCGAGTGTTTGAGCTGAAGATACCAGGTTCCATTTTATTCATCTGTATCGCGCCAAATCATAATATTATTATTATCCCAAGTCTCTTTACATAGAAGGCTGTGTCCTCGTGTGACCTTCTACTGTACAGGTCATATTCCTCATCTCAGCCTGAAAAGATCACATTTCATTGATACTACACATCCGTCCTATTAGGAGCTGCCGGCCTATGAATAGGTCTGGCCCGGTTCCCCGAAGCCGGCCCGGAGTGACACGGTGCACGGTTAACGCCATCGCATCATCAAAGCATCGCCGAGCTGTCATCGACCACCAGACGCGCTTCGTGAGCTCTCATTTAAAAGTTCAAATACAGGATTCATCAGCTCCTTTGACACATCAGGGTTTTATAGGAATCGATTAGAGACAAAAATGTTCATAAAGTTTTGAGGCGTTTACAGATTTAACTGTCAGACCAACAGGTTCAGAGGTTCTGCTTCACGTTGGCCGAGCGACTTGATCTGTTTTCTTTGAAGCAGCGTCGGCCTGTAACCGGAGAAACTGTCGGACTATCGGGTTCAGACACAAAAAAACTGAGTTCCTGTTGAGTTTGGTGAGTTTTCTCTCGGGCTCGGACTCGTATTCTTCCCTAAGTTGTGGTTTTGCCGACACCGGGTGAAGGTTGTTGTCAACATTTGTTGTTGTTGTCCATCAGGCCAAACACAGTGGTGTCCTCAGTAGATTTAATAATCTGGCCGTACTGTTGAGCAAGGCAGTAGTGCAGTTCGAGTGATGGAATCATTATTTCGCTGCACAGATTCTATCACATCAACCTGTTTGTCTTTTTATGTGAATGCATGAAGTTTTCTTTGTGTCATGGATGCAGATATTCCCACAAGTAAAGATGGACGACACGTCAGCTCCCAGTAGCGCCTCCTGGTGGCTGGCTGCAGTGTGTAGTTCTTATCACAACAGGATGAACAACTGCGGGAAGTGGAGGTCGATGAAGTATCATCGGAATCTGCAGCACTTTGTTCGTCTGTTCAGATCAAATCTAAAAAGCCACTGACCACAACCTGCTGACCTACACAACAACAGACGGACTCAGTCAGTCGGCAGCTGCTGAACAGAGTGAGGCTTTTAGCAGCGTACGAGTTTCCCTCAGGAGGTGGAGCCCAAACACGGAGGTAAAATGTCTACTGGACACAAAACCCAGCCAGAGACCTGACGTGTTTGTATTCGATCTCTTCTGTCGTCGTGCGGTAACACAATCTGTTGACTTAACGTAAAGGAACTTAAAGAAAAACGTAAAGGAAAAAGCTAATCTGTTTGACAAAGTAAAATAGCAGAGAAACTTTGTTGTTGCTCGGTTTAAATTCCTAAACATCACGTTCATATTTTCTCTTTGATTAATCCTCTAAACTCCTCTGTCGTGTCTGTGAAGTCCCGGGATCCGTCGTCCAAACACTTCACTGTTGCACTCAAATAACACAAATGACTCTGAATCAGTGTGACTGCTCTACGCGGCAGAGCCTCCGTGCACCGCTCTGGATTCTGCACATTCCTCAGAGTCATCACTAATCACTGGAACATGAAAGTGTTGGAGCGCACAGGGACCGCGGCTCCTGCTTCAGCTGCCGCGGAGAGGACGTCCAACTCACCGGGATGTCCCTCTCCCACCGACTCGGAGGTAAACATGAAGGACCCGTCCTGGTGGTCGTAGTTGCAGTCCCCATTCATTGAGCCGTTCATTCTGTGTCCCTCTGGGAGCTGCCTGGCGTGGGGTGAGCTGGGTGGAGCGTGGAAGGAGAGAAGCTGCTCCGGCACAAGATGCCTTTCTTATCCAAACAGGACAAAGACGAGCAGATCGGTGGGCTAGACTCTGGCTGCGGCCGAATCTCACAGTCGCAAGGCAGAGCAGGCGGATAGCGCTGGACTATATAGGGCTAAGACAACATACACACACACGCGGGGGGGAGGGTTCCATGTGAACCGGGGGCTTTAGACCATTCAGAGCAGAGACAAGAGGAGGGAGGGGTCCCTTTCTCCATGTTGGGGACCGCGGTTTAACTCCTCCTGTGCTGGATGTCACAACATGAACTTCTCAAACTCGAGTTCCTCTGGTGGTCAAAGCCGCTACAGGACAGAGCATCGATTTCCTCGTGGATCTGACGGGGGGGGGAACAGAGAGCGGCTGCCAGGGGGACGATTTCCAACATCCTGATGATGTGAAAGAGATCAGGAGGACATTAGTGTGTGCATAGACTCAGGTGTCCTGCTGTGACGGCGATAATCAGCTCAGCAGAGAGATCAGCAGTCTGCTTATGAAATCACTTTTAAATTCACTGCAACCAGATTCTCATATATATTAATAAAGCTCCTTAAATGTGCCGAATTCTTCTTCTTCCTCTTTCCACCAAGTTCCGTTGGTAAACTGCTCAACCAACAAATAACAAACTCTTGTATTTACTCATTTATTTTCTTAGCATTGTCATAAAGTGCTTTACAAAGAAGAAATGACGCCAGACAGATACAATGAGAACCAGAAGATGAAACTTCTAAATCGATATAAAGTTAAATAAATCCGTCACATCCTCGGTGAGTTCAGTTTGGTGAAGATCACGATCTCGTCAACAAGTGATAAAGAAAACTTAATAAATCATTTCATATCAACACTTCAGTGAAACGACAACGAGAGAGAAGAAGAAGAGTTTAAGGAACGTCTTCTCGTGTCGGCAGATTCACGACGTTAGCGCTGGTCTCAGGTCGGCAGCTCCGCATCCAGCTCTGGATCTCACTCTGCACCTGGAGCACAATCATAATCATAACTCCTGGTAACTTCTACATATGAATGAGCGAGTGAGTGAATTGGAACTATTAACAGAACTCACCTCCCCGTTGAGGAAGCAGTACAACACAGCAACGATCAGACCCTGTTGCAACAGGAAAAGTCAAAGTGAGTCAGTTGCTGCATTAATATCTGTTATAGCTTTGATTATTAGTTGATTGATTAGTGGAAAGTTATTGATTAATTAGAAGGTTTAGCTTCTTAAAGCTGAGGTTTATCTTTGTGAGAGTAAATCATAACTATTCTCAGTATTTTCTGATATTTTTTAGATTAAATTATTATGGAGGGAAATAATCAGCTGGTTAATAGATAAAGAGAATAATAGTTTATGCAGCTCTAATATTTAACATCAGTACTTCCGTCTATATCAAAAGTTTTAGAGCCCAACTGATTAAAATTCTGCTGATATGAGCCTTTACATAAAATAAAGTTTATTTTCTTTATCTAAGATCTTTAGTTTTTTATTTATTTATAATTATTAATAATATACATTTATGGTTGAACCGTATAATATCAAACCTCGATTACATTCCTGTGTCATGAGGGTTTGACATTGAAATCTTAGGAATCATTTGGATTATTTTTAATTGATTGATTTAATTTCATCTGATCACAAAGACGAGCAGTAAAACCTGAACTATCACATGTTCTGTATTTTAATTTGAATGTTTTATTGAATCTGATAAATCATCAAAACTAAATGTTTGATTGTTGCAACACAACGTGTGCTGTGATGGATCCGTCACCTGGAAGGAGCCCAGCACCAGCTCCAGGTAGAGTCGAGGTCCGACGCCGACGTGTTCGGGGAACAGGGCGAACACCACGTAGTGAACTCCCAGCAGAGGGATGAGGAGCAGGGTGGAGTGGAGGAGCCTCCTGCTGGGGGGGGGGGGGGGGGGGGGGGACAGCAGAGGACAGGAGGCTCAGAGACACAGGGGGAGACGAGTCTGTCTGTTGGACAATAATCTTGTGTTACCTCCACAGCTGTGTTTGACTCTGGTTCACGTTCGTGGCCTTGGTCTTCTGAACGATGATTCTGCTGATGTTCACGAAGATGAGGAAGTTGATCTGCGGGGGGGGGGGGGGGGGTCACATGTCACAGGAACTTCTGCTTTAATACCTAACAAATATTTCCCAAATTCTAAATATCCCCAAACTGTAGTTTCAATTCTGTATATCAAACATCCTGCAGGGACTAAAATATGTAAATATTAAATACAAACTGATGCTTCTCACAGAGATGGAGAGCAGGATGGGAATCCTGATTATCCACCACAAGCTGCTGTCCAGGTCGTCCCAACATCTGCAAACACAAACACAGGTGTCACGTTTGAATCCACGTAACCGTGAGTACGTGCATTCAGATCTCCGCTCACCCCTCGTTGTCCAGCTGCTTTTTCAGCAGAGCCCAGATTAAAACCGTAGCCGTGGGAGAACCTGTGGAATCAGAGCCTCGGTGAGATGAGCAGAGTGAAGACGAGCACAGGGGACTGAACGGGAACTCGCAGCGTACCCCAGCCGATGGCGGCGTAGATCCTGAAGAGCTTCCTGGTCTCGGTGAAGGTGAAGACCAGCAGCGTCTGCAGGTACAGACCCTCCACCAGCAGCCAGGAGAAGTTAGAGGACACACAGAAGTGGAAGAAGGTCACGGCTGCTTTGCACCAGAGCTGAAATCACACAAAAGAGGAATTCATATATTCTGGTTAACAAAGGAAATATGGATTTGAAGCACACATATCCTGTTTCCTGTCAACTGGCGGTGGGCCTTCATTCGTGCTGTAGAACGAAGGGACGTTCTCCATCTTGTCCTTTAGTCTAAAATCCCCGTGCACGATGATGAAGCAGATTATTTGCTGATGAGCACGAGTGTCGGCGTCTCACTGTGGACACGGTGCAGTGGTCCGTGCTCCTGTCGGCGAACAGCACGGCGTCTTTGATGAACACGGCGAGGCTCCTGAGCATGAAGGTCACAAACAGGTGGAGGTGGATGCAGTTGCGAGTGCAGAGCAGCTTCCTGCGAGACGGAGGAGAACACTGAGGGGGGGGTGGAAACACTGAACCTGCTCATCATCATCATCATCAGCAGCATCAGCACCAACCTGAAGAAGCAGAAGAGCAGCACGGCGATGAAGAGCGCAGCCAGAGACGCTCCGTAACCAACGCTGTAGATCAGCCTCAGGGTATCAAAGTAATTTTTCTGGAGCAAAAACATGAAATATTCATCACTCAGACCATCTTTCTGGTTCCCTGCTGAGGGAACACTGACTTCAGATGAAGAGAAGGATCCTTGTGACTCTTCTCTACCTCTCGGCTCATCTCCTCGTCCTGCTCCTTGTCCTCGGGGGAGAAACAGGCCTGGTGATACGGAGGTTCTGGTCCGCTCCATCCTCGGGCCGAGCACGTCCGGCTGACGACAGCTGAGAACAACACAAACTGCAGCTCGTCCTGAAAACCATCTACAGGAGAATCTAAAGAAACTGTCCTGTTCTTATTTCTAGATATTCATAAAGAAGTTTAGGGTTGAACTGTAAAATAAGAGTTTGATAAAAACCTCTTATGAATCACGAGGTTTAAGCCGATTTCTGAACATCTTAATATCCGTATCTGCATCAGGCCCCAAACATCTAAATCCTCAGAGTTTCTACCTGGAGGAGTTTCAGGCTCCAGCAGCAGCTGAGGACAGTGGACGGAGACGATGTCCCCCTCGGACGCAGGAGGCCAACAACTCAGTCCGTCCCACTCCATCACACAACCTGCGACACAGGTTCAGCAGCTGAGAAACACACACACACACACACACACACACACACACACACACACACACACACACACACACACACAATCCTATCTGTTGTGTTCTTCAGACGAACCTGCAGTTTCATTCCTCCCGGGACCGAGTGATTCTGCTGCTGCCTCGTTCTGGATCTTGACTTCACACTCGTGTTCTTCCTTCAGCAGGTGAAGAACGATGGAACAATCCGGATGAGTCGAGCTGACCTGACAGGAAAATACACAACTCGTAATTTACTCATCAAAGAATCACAACTTTATCCTTATTTCACTCCTTCTCTTGTTCCCTTTGTGAACTCACCGTGTGTCGTGTGACGATCAGGATGCAAACAGCCGCAGGGAGATACAAGTCCATCGTTTCAATCCCTCTGGTTCACGTTGGTTTGTCAGATATTCAGTCGAGTTTCCGTCCAAACCTCTGAGCAGCTCAGGATCCGTGAGCAGCTCGACTCCTGGTTCCTCTTCTACAGGCTCCAGGATCCGTGAGAAGCTCGACTCCTGGTTCCTCTTCTCCAGGCTCCAGGATCCGTGAGCAGCTCGACTCGTGGTTCCTCTTCTCCAGGCTCCAGGATCCGTGAGCAGCTCGACTCCTGGTTCCTCTTCTCCAGGCTCCAGGATCCGTGAGAAGCTCGACTCCTGGTTCCTCTTCTCCAGGCTCCAGGATCCGTGAGCAGCTCGACTCCTGGTTCCTCTTCTCCAGGCTCCAGGATCCGTGAGAAGCTCGACTCCTGGTTCCTCTTCTACAGGCTCCAGGATCCGTGAGCAGCTCGACTCGTGGTTCCTCTTCTACAGGCTCCAGGATCCGTGAGCAGCTCGACTCCTGGTTCCTCTTCTACAGGCTCCAGGATCCGTGAGCAGCTCGACTCCTGGTTCCTCTTCTACAGGCTCCAGGATCCGTGAGCAGCTCGACTCCTGGTTCCTCTTCTACAGGCTCCAGGATCCGTGAGCAGCTCGACTCCTGGTTCCTCTTCTTCAGGCTCCAGGATCCGTGAGCAGCTCGACTCCTGGTTCCTCTTCTCCAGGCTCCAGGATCCGTGAGCAGCTCGACTCCTGGTTCCTCTTCTCCAGGCTCCAGGTTCCTGAGCAGCTCGACTCGTGGTTCCTCTTCTCCAGGCTCCAGGTTCCTGAGCAGCTCGACTCGTGGTTCCTCTTCTCCAGGCTCCAGGTTCCTGAGCAGCTCGACTCGTGGTTCCTCTTCTACAGGCTCCAGGTTCCTGAGCAGCTTCGTGCTTCACCCTCCCGTCTCTGCAGGACGCTGCCGACACAAGCTCCTCACGACCACAACACATGGGTTCTACGTGTCCGTGAAGCGGTCTACTTTATTTTGTTGTGCAGGTCTTGTTTGTCGTTCACATATATATATAATTGACACGAAGCAAATCCTCCCTCAGCCGGGGACAACATGTAATATTCAGAGAGGAAAACAACTCATGCTGTGAAAAACCTTCAGCTCAGCAGGAAACGTGATGTCGTGATGGAAACGTTTGTTATCGTGAGTTTGACCGAAGCTTCTTCTAATTCTTCACTTCACAGAAACAACTGTTCAACCATCAGTCCTGTAACATCAGTGTTTTCATATCTCTATGTGCAGTCCTACTTTCACTGTCCTCTCTTCAGTATATGTACTGTATATTATTGCTGTTTTCATATTTCCTTATGTTTATATTCCTATTTATTGATCACTTTACAGATGCTTCTATTTTATTGTCCTCTTTGCTTCTGTGATAAGTTAAATATCTCCAATGTGGGACTAATTCATTTTATATAAAGGTGCAACATGTATATGATTCGGATTGTGAGAGAATGTCTCCCCCTGGTGTTCGATTCCATCAGCGCAGCCAGTGTTGTTTTGTTTTGTCTCTTTCTTCTAAAACATTTTTGAATGAAAAGAAATTGAGTAATAATCCTGATTCTTGTCCAAAAATATGAACTCAACATTGTTATTATTTCATCTTTTACTCTGATTTCAGCCAAATTCTCACTTTGAGATATTCTAATATGAAGTAATAACATTAAACAGCTGTTTGGAGCGACGCTGTGTTGATGGTCACATTGTGTGTATCACTGTTTTGTGTGTCTTACGTCACGTTGTGATCATTCTCTCGTCCTGTTGTCGTCTTGCTTCACTTCTCCACTGAAGTTCATCTCTCTGGAGTCGGTGCTCGACTTCCTGAGGGATGGAGTGTGAGAGGCGACAGTCACACATCAGTGTGGTGGGCTCACATAGTTCGAGTCCTTGGCACATTGGACTGTGGCCCGAACACTGTGCCCTTGTGTCGCTGCCCCCCCCCCCCCCCCCACACCGGCCTCCATCGCACACACTGGGCGCCAACTTTGACACCAAGTCGAGAAACTATTCAGCTCCGGGAAACAGCAGTGGGATTACTGACGGTCAGATCTGTTTGGGGATGTTGAAGCTCTGATGTGTTGGCAGGACTCTCTCCCCTCCCCTCCCCCCCCCCCCCTCTCTCTCTCCTCCTCCTCCTCCTCCTCCTCCTTCCTCTCTTTCTCTCTCTCTCTCTCTCTCTCTCTCTCTCTCTTCCTCTCTCTCTCCTCTCTCTCTCTCTCTCTCTCTCTCTCTCTCTCTCTCTCTCTCTCTCTCTCTCCTCCTCCTCCTCCTCCTCCTTCCTCTCTTTCTTCCTCTCTCTCTCTTTGGGAACATTCCCAGTTCGACAGCTGCCACGAGCTGCTGCTGCTGCTGGAGATGATTTGGATTCATCCTCCGGTTGCAGTGGGATATCTCGCTCCTTATTAAAGCAACACGTTTGTAACTGCTACTGAGCCACAGCGCCCCCTGCTGCCACGCGTGATGATTGACCTCTGTGTTGAAACCTTCTCACGTCACAGTTCTGAGTTCTTCAGACTTTTTTTCTGAAAACTCTCAAACACACACGAACACGAACATCTGCCGCTACACAAGGAAAGTTGTGTAACATGGATTTATCCAAATCAGTCACACAAGCTGTGATGATTCCACTGTTGAATAACTCACACGTACTTATATCTGTATTTCATATTACTGAATGAAAATATGACTTTAAAGTACACGTTCTCTTGTAATTCAATTCGGGGACAAATTAAACAAATTAATGTTTTCTGTCTTTTGAATCCATCTTATGTAATAAATGGAAAGAGATCAACTGAAGTTCTTTCTAATTTTGACTTTGCTTTAAACTTATGAATTTGTCTTATAAGTTCTTTATATATAATATCGATGTTTTATATACTTTTACATGTACATGTACCTCAATCAATAAACTCAGTTCTGAAGAGCTGAGTTTTGAGGGGCCTATAAACACGAGAGAAAATCATACAATAACATTTTTAGCAGCAGCTTCAGGCACTTTTATCTAATACGTCTAAAATCCACTAGATTTACTGTTTACACTTCTTGAGATCTTCTTATTTAAACTCGAGATTATGTCCAGATGCTTAAAATTCTCAATAATCAAATCCAATACACAATATATTGTCTCCACGACAAACAACAGAAACAGGACAAGGACATAAGACCCAGAATAATAATACAATATATATATTAATATTTATTACTTCACATGTTTTCAGAGACACAACTCACATCAGGACTTTATTTGGAATCCATTTTCAAATCAATAAGTGATAATTGAACCGTGTATTATCTAACACGTGTTTATATAATGCGCGTGGTGTGTTTATATAAAACAATAGAAACTCTGTCTCCTCCATGTTTCAGGACCCAGCGCGTCGTCATCCCCCTCCTCCGCAGCGCCGCCCTCCGGTCAGCCGCCGCCACTGCGTCCAGCCGCTGCGTGCGCCCGGTGAACCGACCGCCGCCGAAGAGACAACACCGCCGTCTGCGCTCAGGTGAGAAACACGCACATTCCCACCCTCACGCACCGAAATACCGCGACACGGGCACCGGAGGGCGAGCCGGGCACCGGGGGGCGAAGCGGCGCGTCGTGAAATCCTCCGGGATCCCTTCACTCGGTGCGTTTTGTGCGTTTTGTGCGTGAGGCGGGAGAGGTCGGGCCTGCGCGCGTTACATGTATGGAAACACCGATGTGTCGGCGCGCACATCCGCCCGCAGCCGCTTCTTCAGAATCAGGGGTTTCATCGTCTCCATCCTCGGCTGCAACAAACAGACGCGTTTCATCCACCGTGGGTCCAGCCCTGCAGCGTGCACACTCACACGCGCACGGTGCATGTCCCCCCCCCTCATTCTCGTGCAGAAACACGGACTGGATGGAACCCGTCTCCATCCTCCTGCTCCGCCTGCAGCCGTTACGCACAGACACTAATCCAGCGGAATATTTATAATCTGCTGATTAAAGGATCTGAGGAGGAACCGGTGCTCCTCTTTGTGTCGTCGGGTCTGTCGGTGCTGTCGGTTGTGTTCAGGCTGCTTCTCCTCCCTCCCGTGTTTCTGGAGCAGTCGCTCCTCTCGTGCACGTGAAGGCCTCAATGGATTCCAGCCCCGAACGCAATCTGTTTATTCCCCAACATGAAACCACCCTGAATCCGAACCAGTACAGAAAACACGCGCTCGTGCTGCGTCCCGTTCACTCCGCGTGTCTCTCGTGTGTTTTCGTGATTCTGACTTTGCTCCGGAGCAGATGAGGATGTATCGGAATCGCAAAGATGCGGCGCCTGTGCGCAAGTGCCAAGCCCATTTTCCACGTGAGCCCCGGAGGAGCGCGTCCGCAGCGCAGCGTCTCCGCGCGCGAGCTTATCGGCCACATATGGTTCTGCTCGGTAATCCGCCCGAGGTCAGCGGGCACTGATCCACCCGAGGTCAGCGGGCACTGATCCACCGGGGGGGGGGGGGGGGGGGGCGCGGGACACTCGGACACGAACCCTCGGACAAAAGCAAATGAAATCAGTAGGGCTTAGTGCGCAGGTTACACGAGACAGTGATGGAGGAGGAGACCTGCCTCTCTCCGGATCCAGTGGATCCACTGGTGTCACTGGATCCACTGGATCCACTGGTGTCACTGGTGTCACTGGATCCACTGGATTCAGGATCCCTGCTCTTTCTCTGCCTCAGCTCGGACACACCTCTCCCTCATCCCTGTGGGTCTCATGTGCGTCCATCTTCCATCTTCCATCCATTCCTGCTACAAGGCCGCAGTGTGTGTCTGTGTGTGTCTCTCTCTGTGTGTGTGTGTGTGTGTGTGTGTCTATGTCTGTGTGTGTGTGTGTGTGTGTCTGTGTGTGTGTGTGTGTGTGGCGGGCGTGTTGTAACTCTGCTGGAAGCCATTCCACCAGATGATCCACATAAATCAGTGAATGTCAGTTTTCTTCGACGCTCTGCAAGTTCGTGCAGAGTCTGAGTGTTTCTGGTCTCACATGAGAATAATCATAATTTAATAATCAGTATTTAAAGACAAATCGGTTTCCCGCCTCATCCTCTGTCACAATAAGACACGTTTCCCTCGATCCCTGTTTGTATTGGTTGATGTTTACGCGAAGAAAAGTCGTAACTTTCTGTCAAAAGACGCCGTTCACGTGTTTTTTCTCGATTGCGTCATCTCGTTAAGGAGAAGAAGAAATGCCAGCGTGGCTTTAAACGGCATTCTGCTCCCCGGTTAATTGGCACCATGCTGATGGAGGACATTGGCTCATTACACCAGTAGTCTGTGTGTGTGTCTGTGTGTGTGTCTGTGTGTGTGTGTGTGTTGCCCTGGATCTTGTGTACTTATTGAAACACGCAGCAGCTGCACCATCTGATGATTTGACATCGTGAAAACACGAGAAGAAGAAGAAGAAGAATTCCTCGTAGCTGCAGGATTTCAGATTGTAGACTCGGTGATGAGGCCACTTCCACAGTGGAGAGAGGGAGAGAGAGAAGAGAGAAGAGAGAAAGTAGGTCAGAGCTGCAGAAGCAGCCGAGCATGAGAGCAGCGTCCTCGTCTCTCAGCTGAGCCACGAGCAGCGACACCGTCCTCTTCTGGGTTTCGAACCCGAAACGACGACGAATCAATTCACGTGAAATCAATCGAGGATTTTGAGTCTTTCATCGAGCAAATATGTTAAAAACCCACTCAGCTGATGTGAGGATGTGCTGCTCTGGTCCGAGTGGAAGATGTTTGTTTCCACGATGAAGCATCTGTTTTACAGATGAACCCTTTAACTCCCGAGGCCTCGTGAGATTCTGCACGAGAGCTGATTCATCTGAACCGTTCAATATCAAGTTCATCTGTTAATCGATGGATTGTTTGTCTGTTAAACGTTCAAAGATAAAAACTCTCCACAGTGAAGATTCCGGCTGAAACGACGAAAAAGCAGCAAATCTTCACATTTCAACAATTCTCACTGAAGATTGATAATTTAAATCGTCTTTCAAGACAAAAACGCTCAAAGAAATCCTGGTTTCTATTCTTTTCATGTCCCTGCAGTGCAATCAACATATTTTATTATATCTTTATTCATAATAAACAAACCTCTTTTTAAATTCCATCCATTCAAACACACAAAACTACATTTTCTGTTTCATTCTGAGCTGCAAACGTTTTGCTATTGATTCTATTCAATTCATCTGATTTTATGATTGTTTGATCTGTAGATTATTTCTTCTTCTGTCAAGAAGCTGCGAAGAAATATTTATTTTCCTGGATCGTAAAAAAATCGATTGACTCTCAGAAGTGTTTCATCGAATTGTTTTGACTCTGGATGAATCGTTTAGACAAAAGAAAAATAGTTTTGATAATGATTTTTAAAGACTTTTCTTTATCTGATATGAAACTGAATCGTCTTGGTCTGTAATTCTACGCAGAGAATAAAACAGACGATATCATGTTCACACACACACACACACAACACACGCACACACACGCACACACACACACACACACACACACACACACACACACACAGCACACACACACACACACACACACAGCTTGCGGCTGCATGTCTTGCTGCATGCTCCTGGAGCTGTGTCAACATCCCTGTTGACGAGCTGCAGGCCGGAGCCAAGATCCCGTTTTCACACGGCCCCGAGAGGAACGAGCCGCCTCAGCAGAGCTCTCCGGCTCCTCTCCCTCATGAAGCTGCGGCAGAGGAACGCTGTCACGTTCCCTTTCTGCAGCAGGTGAGATCTGTGTGCGTTTGTCCCGGAGCTAATGGCGAAGAGGGTCGGGATCTTTCCCCCCTCGACACAGAGAGAGGAGAGGAGCTCTGGAGTCTGCAGAGGGGATCTCTGAGAACTAACTCCTGAAACCACGACCACGACACGGACTGATCTGTCCTGTGCACACGTTCACGAGCTGCAGTTCTTATCAGTCTGGAGTTTGTTTGCTCTCTAGCTGTCGGAGCTGCGCAGGGAACGGCCCCTCTCAGATATGTCTTCGTTGGCGAGGGTGCAGCTCTCGTCTTGTTTGGATTCTGTCATGTGTGATGCTACAATGGGACGTTTGTCCCGGGGCCGTGTGCGAGCGCGGAGAGTTCACTGTTCATCAGAATCTCTCTGGGACGCACAAAGGTCACTCTACCTCTGATAATATATGTTTAACAAAGGGCTGTTTACTTCTTCTTCTTTTAAAGAGTGAAACAGGTTTTTATTCTATATTCGTCACCTTCGACAAATCCCACGAAAAGACCAAAACCCAACATGAATCGGTTTCAGACCCAGAAGTCGCTGCTCACGTCGTTTCCAGCGAACAGATCAGCTGTTGTGCCGTGGGTCAAGCGACCGAGGTCGAGTTTCCTTTGAGCGCTAAGCGTCGGGATGGGGACGACGTGTTCCTGCGTCCGAGCCGGGAAAATGACGAAAGGTGCGGCCACGAAAAATCCGACAAGCGTGGAAGAAAACAGCGAATCTTTACCGGTGGCTGTGAGTCGATTTTTTAAAAAAAGAAATATCAACTTTTCTAATCGATGACAAACGCTGCTAACACCTGCTGCTGGCGTGTGGAGCGACACAGCGACGGAGCGGCGAGGAAGTGACGGACAGGAAGTCAACAAAACCCATTAACCTCCTAACGCTGTCGTTCTTTAGTAAACACATTTTGTTTGGGACAAATTTCAGCAGCAGATTCATCCACATGTGGCTCGTGTGAGTATCTCCAGCAGCAGGATGTGTGTGTGTGTGTGTGTGTGTGTGTGCGTGTGTGTGTGCGTGCGTGTGTGTGTGTGTGTGTGTGTGTGTGTGTGTGGAACGTGTCAACAGTGTGACTCATTCATGTGTTTTTAATAGTTTTGGGAAACAATGGAGGATCTGTGGATCAGGAGAAGGAGACACATCCGCCTCTGGATGAAAACTCTTCTCGTTAGTGGGAGAAACAGACGTCGTCAGGTTTTGTGGGATCTGTTGACAATAAGGAGAAATACAGAATGATCCCTTTTCTTTAAAACTGAACAGATTCAGCTTCTTTCAGAGCTTCTAGCAGAGTTTTCTTCCGTTGGTGACGTTTGTGCTGTTGTTTAAACATCCAAGGTCAGGAGATCCGAGGTCCCACAGAGGAAAGGTCACATAGCTGAGGCAGCGAGGAGGTTTCATAGGGCGGCGTTCCCACAGCAACAGTTCAGGTCTCAGCCGTAAAGAGACGAGTGAGACGAGCGGCGTCAACAAGTTCCACCTGAAGAGAGACGAGTGGAGGAAGTCCAACTCTGCTTCAGTAAATACACACACATTCTACAGGACAGATTAATCTAGTTATATATTAAACTATTAAAAGTATAAGTTTGGATCAACGCGACTAAATCTCGTCTTTTCTATCTAGATGAAATGTTGGAGACATTTTCCTCTTATGTTCTCAAACAATTATTATTTATCTTGTTTGGTTCAGAGCTTCTGACTAAACTTAATCCTCAGGTGTGAACGGTTCCTCGGAGCAGAAGAGGGTTCTGGGTCTGGATCAAACTGGTTCTGTTGGTTTGCATGAAAACACTTTGTTGGATAGTTTGGACTTTTTGGACCAATCACAGGAAGTTGAGACAGAATTAAACGAATAGAAGAAGAAGAAGGAGAAATGTGGAAGGAACAATTTGACCCGAGCTCGGCTCTCGACTGAATCTTCTTCCCCCCGCTGCTCAGAACAAACATTTACTGAAACATTATTTACTTAAACAAAGATTCAGTTCCAGTTCGAACATGACGTCGTGTTTGAACGTTGGTACGAAACCCTTCAAGCAGTTTCCCTCAGACACATTAACCAGAGTCATGCTTCTGTGCCAGCGCTGAGAAACTAGAGACCAGGAGTGTGTGTGTGTGTGTGCGTGTGCGTGTGCGTGTGCGTGTGTGTGTGTGCGTGTGTGTGTGTGTGTGCGTGTGTGTGTGTGTGCGTGTGCGTGTGTCATAGTGAGTGATTGTGTGACAGAGCAGCACAGAAACAAAATATGATTCAATCTGAAAACTGCTGATGTCACCCGGAGGTTTGGCTTTAATCTGACGTGTAATCTTCTCTTTATCAGATGTGATTCCTGTTGAGGGAACACGTCGCGGCTGTTGATGTTTATTTACTGGGAAACTGAGAGAAATAATAATAATAATAATAATAATCATATTAATACATGTTGTTTTTATAAAACGCCTCACAGAAATCAGTCCCTAAACATCCACACAACGTGAAATATTCTTTAAGAAATCAGTGAAAATCTTTCAAACGTTACAAAAGGGATAAAGAGATTCCTGGATTCGCCCGTTTGTCCGGATCCGAACCAAAACGTGTTAAAGAGAAATGTTATTCTCATATTCAGGTTTAATAAGTTATGACTGTAAAATGTTTTCATGCGCTGATGTTCAGAAAACACATCCAGAATGTCCATCGCTGCAGCTCCTCTCTTCAGCCTCTGTCTCAAACTCGTCTCTTTAAGGCCCCGCCCTCCTGATGAAGCCCAGTCTGCTTTGATTGGCCAGCTGGTCCGCTCTGTTGTGATTGGTCACTCGCGTCCTCTGTGTTAGTCAGGAGACTGGGCATCATGCAAACGTGTGGAATTGTGATGTCATGATGACGTGATGACATCACAACGACCACGTGACCGACGAGGTGTTTCAGGAGCTTCCGTGTTTTCTCCCTCAGACTTTGAGTTTTTTAACTTTAACAAAAAAAAACCTTCATAACTAACGACAAACATCACGTCTCCTTTAAACGACGGATTCTGTTCGGAACCACGAAACTCAAGCGCAGAACCTTGTGGAGAATGTTCTTGTTCCTCAGGATCCGTCAGCGGCCGTTTAGAAAGTGCCGCTCGTCACACAGAGCCGGAGGGACTATTTTTATCTGGGAGGCTGTAACACGAAGCGGCGACCCCACGTCAGGATGTATAAATAACTGCTTTTCACAGACACAGTGTCTGTTTACGTTCGGTGGTGCCGGACCGGGTCGCGCACACCGGAAGACCGAGTGTCCACAAAGACGCCATCACTGTGTTTAATCTGTAGAATCGACCGTGTTGTCCTCGTGAGAAAAACGGGTAATATGGCAAATCCTCACGCCGGCGTTTTCTGAACTTGCTCCTCTGTAGCCCGACCTGCGACCGGCAATGGACTACACGAACAACTCCTCCAACAGCCACGGCCCCGGAGACACCGTGACCTCCTCCGTAGCCGCCATGAGCATCAGCGACCAGCACCACCAGGAGAACGGCGTCCAGATGGGACACAGAAGCCCCGGAGACGCCAAAATGAAAGGTCAGACAACTGGTGCCGCCGCCGCTGAAGAGAAACTTCTGTAGTGAACGTGAAGCTAAACAGGTAGAAAAGATGAAATGGCAAAGACGTCTTTAGCGATAACCTCCGATCATCGACTCTGATGCTCTGACCACATCCTGGAATAGCGTCACGGGTTCAGGTCCAGAGGTTAAAGGTCAACTCAGCCCGAGTCAGTCACTTCATGTTAGAGTTTGAATCCCTCTCTGAAACTCCCTCAGAGTCTCTGTGGTGTGTTTGTAGAGAGTCGAGGTTCAGTCGTGCTTTGTTTGAATCCGTCTTTACATAATGGACACAGGACGTGGTCGACTGGGCCCGAGAGGCCGACCGCAGCTGCACGGCGCCGCGTCACCCAGCGGCAGCTTCCTCGGGACGAGCCCCGTCTCCGGCCAGAGCCGATTCAGCTCAGGGACAATCAGGCTTTTAAGAAAACGAGAAACTTTCACTGCAATGTAATCGATGACTGAGAGGATTGTTAGTGAGAAGCCACAGGAGACGAGTCACTGACAGATTGTTCCGCTTGTGGCCGATTGATCAGTTCCAGGCCCGACAGCAACGTGTTCTCTTATCTTTTCTTTTATCCCAATCAACCATTTGGCCAATTAGTGCGTAGCCTAGCGTTCCCCAGTCTGCAGCCCTCACTAGTGCAGTCGTTCTCCCCGTTTCCATTCTCCAGCCTCTCGTGCACAAACAGGAAGTGGTGCGCTGCAGAGTCTGGTCCGCCTGCAGAGCTAAGCGCCGCGGTTACCGGCAGCGAACCACGAAGTGAGTATCTGAGACGTAGACGAGTAGAAGGTGTGAGTAGTGCAGCGGCAGGTAGTGTTGCTAGGTTAGTTCTGTGCTTACATGTGTTTACATGTGTTTTATTGGTCCGGTTAAAAGATGCTTTACTCACTTCATATTCAGTGTTCTGCACATTTCAGATTCACAGACAGATCAAGGGATGAAGCGATAGATTGATCCTTTATTGATTCTGAGGTAAAGTTAGCTCTGTAGCAGCTTCTATAACAAGTATAAGGAAAAGCAGTACACACATATTATACGTATAATATATAGATATATATATATCTATATATTATACGTATAAGAACAAACCGTACAGTTGTGTGCAGAGCTAAAAGAGTCAGTAACCATTGTAACTAATTTGAAAATTAAGGATTTTTGTATTTAAAAAATCTGTCGGATCTAAGAAATTGTATTTTATAAGGAACAACAAACTTTTATTTAAAATAAATGTCTACTTCAATCATAAGAATCCCCCGGTGCTCCTCGACCGCGACGAGCTCCTCGAGCTGCGAGCGTCGCTTTTCTACGCGTTACCTTTATATAAGTATAAATATATTAATAATAATTTAGGTGAATCCAGGTGCTTGTGTTAAACCTTCCCGTGAATGTGTGACATCATTAATCATCCTCCATAAAAATGTCTCGTTATCTAAATGTGTTCAAGGTGTCACGTGGGATTCTTGTCCTTTGAGTGAAATCCTTAATATGTGAAATGTTGCTGCTGTAAAATCGTTATAAGCGTCTGGATTTCCTTCCGCAGCTCACGTGACCATCGCGTGTTTTCTGTCATGACCTCCTCTTTATTCTTTACTCTTAACTCTTTACTCTTTACTCTTTACTCTTTACTCTTTACTCTTTACGCTCCAGTTCAGCTTGAATCCACAGCGAGCGGAGGGAGCGAGGTGAAACCCGAGCTGCGTCTGAGCGTGGAGGTGCCGGCCGGTACGACGTCTGCATGAGCCTGAAAAACCAAACAGTCACATTAACCTTCGTTTCACATGTTTGACTTGGTTTCATTCATTTCTCTCTTTTTTTTTTTTATGAATAACTTTTTTTTTTTCAGAGCTGATGTTGATCTTGATTTGCTGATTTGTTTTCCTCTACTTCACATTTGAGCAAATAATAACACAAGCTAATAACACAAATAAGAAATTGGCCAATATGAGTCATTTGATATGATATGAACCCACATTTATTTTACAGGATAAACGCTGCAAAGAAGATTTGCATTTATATTATATTTCGACATAAAAGAAAACTATGTTTATTTTCTTATTTAAAGTTTTATCTATGTATTTTAGTTATAATAAAGTTTATGGTTAAACTCGACATCTTAGGAATCATGGACCAAATGGTGTTTGTTTAGATATGACAGCTGATATATAGGAATTTATAGATCCTAAATATCGGCACCGACCCAAAAACCTCCGTCGGGCTCAGGTTGATGGTTCAACATGAGAAATACCACAAGTGAGCAGCAGACCCCAGGTCAGCAGCAGGTTTAACTGAGGAAACAGAAAGGAAGTGTCGAGCTGTGAGCTTCCTTATAAGTTAATATTAATAATGATTAATACAGAAGGAATGAAAAATCAATAAAGCATCATTTAAAACAAGGCTTTACAATTTAAAGTGGGAGAATAGATCAAATAAAACTGGAACGAGGGTGAAAAGTTTAAACATTAAAAAGAGTTTTAAAACGTTCAGGTCCTGTGATCATATTTGAATCTGCTTGTGTTGCTGCTGCTTCTCAGTTTCTTCTGTTCAAGTTATTATTTATTATTATCACATGGTTTAATAAGGAGCTTTGTAAAGACCCTGATGTGTTTGAGGGGCAGACGAGCTCCTGCTGCTGGAACTTGATCCACAGATAAAGTGACATTGATCCGTCCACAGCAGAAGCTGCTGAGGTCGTCGGAGCGGGAGCGGCGTCTGAGCTCACAGAAGAGGAGGGGCCGCCCGGTACGACTCCTGACTCCGCCTCCTGACTCCGCCCCCCGCCGCCGCTGCTTCTGCATTTCACCTGGTTTCCCAGTTTCCTTTTGTTTGGTGGAGTTCGACATTTTGGGAAATTTAGCAAAATTGTGCATCTTCACCAAGAGAAAGATCAACACTAAATCCAGGAGCCAGTTAGCTTAGCTTAGCTTAGCTTAGCTTAGCTTAGCTTAGCTTAGCTTAGCATGGAGACAAGGGGAAACAATCCGAGCGAAATCATTTTACAACTGCTGATTATTTTCTACTTGAATCTTTTGTTCTATAAAGCATCAGAAAATTCTGCAAATTGCATTTCTGTATTTGCATTGTCCACAACCCTAAAACATGTCTACACCTAAGTTTTCTTCCACATTAAACAAATGTCTTTATCTTGATAATATCTTTAGTTGCTAGTTTTATCCCCCAACTTCCAGTCTTTATGCTAAGCTAAGCTAAGCTAAGATAAGCTAACTGTAGCTTCATATTGATATCGATGGTCTCGTCTAACCCTCAGGAAGAAAACCTATTTCCCCAAATGTCCGACTTCAACCTCCTGTTTGTGTTGCGATGTTCAAATGAAGCTTTTTATCGTTTCTTTCAGCGTCTTGGTCGGAACAACGTGTGTTTGGGTTTGATTTCTCCTCAGCTTCCTGTTTTTGTTTTTAATGCTCACGTTCATAAACAGAGGTGGTGACAGAACGAGAGCTGTGGTCCTGATTCCTCTTCACATATTCATCCTCATGCTTTTCAATGATTTACCTGAGTGTGGTTTGCTCTCTGCATTAACTCTGTGTGTGTGTGTGTGTGGGGGGGGGGGCTTGGTATTGATTTCCAGCAGCGAGTGAGTGTATGAATCGCTGGTGATTGACTCGTTACTGACTCATGTCTCTGTCTCGTCACGTTCCTGCAGCAGCAGCAGCAGCACCAGCACCAGGAGCAGCTTCCACAGGTACGCTGCTGCTTCCTGTTTCATCCACCACACTCACACTGGATTCACTTACTGCAGGAGACAGATCAGATTGTAGAAATCACATTAAATCACATATGAATCAAAAGACAGAGCACATTTTAACGATCTGTTGATTACGTTCACTGGAATGAAGCGTCTGTCGTCCGTCACCGCGGTGCGATGCATTACTGTCCATCGCCATCTCATTTCATTTTCATGTGAAACTCAAGTGTTTTCTTTTCAAAACAAACCTCCATTAATCATTGTTCGTGAGTCGTGCACCTTCTACAGATCTGCGGTTGATTAAAGTGGACACCACTTCTTTACTCTTCTGTTTCAATGGGGAGACGACAAACGGGTTCTGTGAGTGTCATCATTAATCTGCTTTTCAAAATGAAAATAGCGAGGCCCGTTGCTGGAGTCCAGCGTGAGGTCGTGTTGGCGGGCGACGGGTCAATGCCTGCTGAGGAGGGCGTTGACTTCCTGGGAGCTGCCTGCTCCGAGGACGCAGGAAACAAGATGTCGGGAGAGTGTGGGAAGAGGCTGAGCGACTCCTCGTGGGCCTCTGAAGACCTCAGCTGCAGGTCAGAGGTCAGACGGGAGGCGGAGGCTGGCAGCGGCAGCCCCGAGCGGACCGGAGCGGCCGACCCCCACAGGGCGATCAGCCTGGACGCCTCCGAGTGTCTGGCGGAGATGAGCGACCTCTCGTCTTTAGTCAGGAGCACGGCTCTGGAAGACCTCACGTCCATCGGGGACAGACGCTTGTTCCAAGGAGAGGAGCTCGTCCCCGAGCCAGTTAACGATGGGACCGACGGCTGACTGCAGCGACTCCGGAACCACAGACATCGCTCCAGAAACTCCACACACCCCTGAAACCCAGCATCTCTCACAGTCTGCCTTCGATCCTCATTCAGAAGATCTCCACCCAGCGAACAGCGGCAGGGACGCTAGCCCTCCGACCGAAACGCCGTCTGACAAGGCGGCTGAAAGCAGGGCCTGCGATTCAAGGCCTGACATTTCTAACGGCTCGGAGCGGAGCGGCGGTGGGGCTCGTACCACCGGTGCCGCCGAGCTGCCGAGAACGCCCCCCCAAAGCTCGCCAGCCAGAAAGTCTATGGTGCCGGTCGCCATTTTCAAAGGTCTGTTTGCTCTGACGTTCACCAGAACGAGTCCTCTTCAGTTCAGCCCTCCCACCTGTTTGATTTACAGCAGCTTCTACCGTCTGTTATGCAGCACTCTCCCTCTGACTCCTTCCTCAGGACGGCAGCTCTGACCCGGGGAGACGCCTGTTGTCCCCCCCCCCCCCACTTTAGCTTTTGGTTTGGTCCGTCTCTGCTCACTCTGCTCGCCATGCAGCCCCAACGGCCACTTTGTTGATTTCACGTTGTGTCACGTTGCATGTTGCATATCCCACTTCACCAATCTCACTTCATTTTTATTTTGCCATTTGAATGGAAATAGACACTTTGGAAGTAGAAGATATTACATAAAAAAATAAAATAATGCTTCTCTCTTTTCTGCAGCTCCAGCAAAGATGGATAACGGCGCCGCAGAGAAGGTACGAGACGTGTTTCACTTGTTTCATCACAAATCATCTAAAGGATCCTTCTCATTTATTAAAGCTTGATTCTGATTTCTGTGTTTTTTTTGGTAACACAACTTTATTTTCAAGAAAAATAAGCAGACTCTACTCTCATTGGCTACAGCCAGCAGCTTGCTAGCTTAGCTTAGCATTAAGACAGGAAACGGGGAGCAGCGTTGCCTGATGGGAAATATTAAACTGTCGTAACCAGAAGCTGAAAAAAAATCATACTTTGAGGAAACACGACCAGAGGATGGGACGCTCGATACCGACGTTTCAAAAAACAATGCTTTTCTAGGCACAAGGCTCTTATTTTGAAACATGACACAGGAAGTAGGTCGCGTGAGAAGAGATGTATACATTTCAGTCTTTATGCTAACACACATACGGAGGGAATCAAACTTCACTGATTCAAAATGTTCAACTATTCCTTTCGGTCAGAGCTCTTTGTCACTTCTCCATCAGCCTGTTTCAAATCAAAGCTTTTATTTTGGCGAGTACAGTGTCACTGGGGCATAAAGTTACAGAAATAAGACCAAACTTTCAATAAAGCAGAACGATCCTTTAACATTTCATCCTTTAGGCTGTTTCATTCATTTCCATCGTTTCCATTTGTTGAATCATCGTCTGTTTCATGGTCTCTGTCATCAGAACTTTTGTTTTTTCCCAATGTCGTTTTTCCTCCTCATGAAAAAGACTCAAACCGCCACCTCGCCACCGCCCGCCCTTACACGGCCGTCCGTAGTCGCCAAGGGCAACAAAACACAAGCGCCCCCCCGAAACGGCCACAGCTCCATCCCCATTAAAGCCAGCAGCCCAGGGCCCGGGCAGCCCGGAGTAAGTACCGGTCTGAACGCAGCGTAGACTTTAGACCTGAGCTGCGTCTAGCTTTTATTTTGAAAAGGTGTGTTTGAGCCTAGATGAGTGAATCCTGTTCAGAAGCTTGAACGGATTCAAACCACCTCTGATTTATTTTGTCTCTTCACGAACTGTCTCCATTCGTCACTCATCCCAGTTTGACTCGTTGGCACAAACACATTTATGATCAGGAGTTATGATAAAAATAACTAAATGACTGTTTTGCTGTTTGTGATTTCCAGACTGGGGCAAAGTTCCAATCCCCAGGACCCAAGACTGCCGTGAGAACTGCAGCTCAACCAGGTGCGGACGCAGGATTTCATATTCCAATGTGAAGTCTTTTCATTTTGATTCATATTCATTTCTACGGAGTAAGATTTAAAGATTTACTTATGATGTGTCATATTTTTTGTGATGCAGCTAGTGCCAAGAAACCTCCCACTCCAAAAAATGAAAAAGGTAAAACTAAAAAAGGCAGAAATAGAGATTAGAGATTCCTCCTGGCCCCACGACCACGGTCGGGTCTCACCTGGATCCAACCGGGTCTGCGTTTAGCCACGATAGTACCTGGTTCATTTCTATTGTTATGATTTATTGGTATTTCTTTATTATTTTTCTTTCTTCCATGACGGTCGACTTGTTCACAACCTTTGACCCGTTGCTTCCAGATGCCATGAGTGGACACAGCAGCCCTGGAACTCCCAAGTCCCCGTCGGGCAAAGCAGCTTCTGCCAAGTCGGCGGCCGAGGCCAACAAGGTGAAGAAGGTCGCGGTGGTGCGCTCAACGCCCAAATCCCCGGGCTCGCTGAAGAGCCGCCCGCCGGCTCCTCTGGCCGCCGCCGCGCCGATTCCGGACCTGAAGAACATCAGGTCCAAGGTCGGCTCCACAGACAACATCAAGCACCAGCCTGGAGGTGGAAAGGTAAACTGACTCTGAGTTACAACCACTTGAGCAAACTACTTTGTTTTATTTTGAAGAAGACGTCGCTCTGGAGGCCGAAATAACCTCATTGGTGGATTTGAACGTCACCTGACAGATCCAGAGCTCCAGGGGTGTGCACAGTACCTTGGGTTAGCTTAGCTTAGCATAAAGACAGGAAACAGGGTTAAACAGCTGACCTGGCCCTGCCCATCAATCAACCCATTTCCTCCTGCGTATTCACGATCCTCCTGGGGGATCCCGAGGCCTCATGGGATATGTAGTCCCTCCTGTCCTATCTGGGTCATAAGCACATAACTGCCTGTGAAACCACCAGTTTAGAATTATCATTTATTAACCCGATAAATTGATCTGGAATATTCCAGTAGAGTCGCGTGTTTCCTCCTCAGGCCTCGTATCAGGTCTGTCGAGGCCGAACCAGATCAACGCGTGTGATGTTATGAACGGCAGCTTTCATTTAACAAACATGTGAAGTCTTCATCCCTTTAACATCCTGTTTCCTCCTCTGGGGCTGAACCCCCCCCCCCCCCCTCCTGTCAAGGCTCTCCCTCTCATTTCTAAAGAGCTTCATGTCTCCTCTGGCACTCGGCAGGTGCAGATCCTGGATAAGAAGCTGGAGTTAGGTGACGTCCAGGCTCGCTGCGGCTCTAAAGACAACCTGAAGCACACGCCCGGAGGAGGCAAGGTGAGGGACATCTGGACCAGTTTGACTTTCACTGTTAGAGTGGTCCCAGTGCTGGGGTCAACGTGAGGAGCAGCTGTCAGAGGACAAATTCAACTTTATAAAATTCAATGTTTCACTTTATTCTAAAAATCTCCTTCTTCTCATATTTTTCATTCGTGACCCGAACACTTTCATTTATATATAAAGAGCAGCTGAGTTGTCTGAGCTGCGATCGTCATCCTCCTGCTGCTGCTGTTCTCTCTCACGTTAACATTTGGCTGACTTGTATTTTACACTCGTCACAGTTTGACTTCACCCTTCAGCCTCTCAGGGTTTCAAACCGTCGCTTCCCCTCCACTGGATTAAAGTAATGTCCAGTCTGTAGTTGGAGTATCTCTGCAGTTATGATCATCAGAACAGAACCTCTCAGAGAAACAGGAACAATCCATAATCCATAATAATTAAATATAGGAAAATATTGAAAAACATCCTCACGATGTAAATACAGTGAGAAGTTCTTCCTTCCACTGGATTTCATGGAAATCTGTCCAGTTGTTTTTGTCTAATCTGAAAACTCCTCCTCTGTGGATTAAACTGATTTTAAAAAGCTTCAGCGATGTTTGTGTCTAGAATCTGATTTGATTTGAGATACTTGACCTGAAGGAGAATGAATTTCACATATGCACCCGAAGGTGTTAATGTTAGTAACTCCCCCCGTCCTCCTTCATCAGCCATGTTCCCTGGTTAGATCGCCCCCCCCCCCCCCCCCCCCCCAGCCTCAGCCTCTCAGCACTGGTCCTCACCCGCAGCTCTGCTGCTGTTGCTTCCTCCAGGATAACCGTCTTTTTTCCACATATCGACTTTCCAGGTACAAATTCTTGAAAAGAAGTTGGACTTAAGCAATGTGCAGTCCCGGTGCGGCTCCAAAGATAATATAAAACATGTTCCCGGTGGAGGAAATGTGAGTAGAGACATGAGGGAGTGTCTGCAGCTGTGCAGCTTCTTCTTCTGAATGCATCTGCTCAGAGGAGCAGGATGTGCACGAAACCTCCCGTGTGTGTTCCACCCCGACTCTCTAACACGTCCTAACAGTTCTATCATCACACTTATGAACAGGCATGAGCATTTCTCACTGACCGCTCCAGAGCCGTAGATCTACTCCACTAACTCTCTAGAGTTGGACCAGTGGCCGTGAGTGGGAAGGTTGGTCAGCGAACCCGGTGTCGTGCTCACAAAGCTTCTTCAGTCACAGCTGATTATGTAATGCTCATGCTCTGGTGTAAGCCTGATGACTCAGTGAGTCTGTGCTCGTCGGTCTGACTGTGATCAGTGTCCAGTTGAAACCACCTGAACCACCTGAACCCGCCCCCGAGCATGAACCCCTCGTGTTTTACTCCAACTGATCCTTGAATATAATCCTCTTCATTCCCTGATGGTACAAAGTGAATTGTCCGATCAACGTGTGTGAGAGAGAGTTTCTCCTCACGGCAACAAAGAGTCTCTGTCCGAGGCCTCTCCAACAAACCGCCTGTTGTTGTTGTTGACCTCAGCAGAGACGCCACCGAGCTTTGTGTCGGAGACGAGCGTCGACGACAGGACGCCTGAGATGACGTCAGTTCAGACGAGCACCGAGAAGCACGGCTGAGAAATCTGCCTTTTTATCTGCGATCAGTCAAAATGTAGAATAAGATCAAACAAGCTTTTCAACATAATTGTTTAATTACTGATGCGTCAGAAAAGGATGCAACACTCATAGATCTTAGTTTCGGTACTAAACTGTAATACATCTAATCCAGTTTCACGTCTCTGACGACTCCTGCGTTCGGTGTAATCTCTCGGACACTAACAGGATCAGCTCGTGTGCACTTGCATGTAAACTGAGTATAAATTGATCTTTGTTATTTCAATTGAATTCAGTGTTTTTCTGCTGTGTCTCGTTTTTTCTCCACAGGTTCAAATTGTGCACAAAAAGGTTGACCTGAGCACCATTCAGTCGAAATGTGGGTCGAAAGACAACATCCGTCACAAACCAGGTGAACATTCGGAGAGGAAGTTATTGATTTGATATTGATAGACAACTTTTACTTGACTGGTTGGTGGAGGCTGTGATTCCAGGTAATGTAGTTTGATGTGTTTAACCTTTATCTCCTTTGTTTTCCTCAGGCGGTGGAAACGTGGAGATCAAAAACGAGAAGGTGGACTTCAGAGGTCAGTCCAAGGTCGGTTCTCTTGGAAACATCGGCCACGTCCCCGGAGGAGGACAGAGAAGGGTAAAAACACCTGCAGCAGGAGATTCATGACATGTTTCTCTTCTTCGTGTTGTTCGGTCGAAGCTTCATCTGCAAACACAGATCTCCAGAGGAACCTGAACGCAGCACAGGACTCGGAGAGGAAACTGTGTCTGTGTCTTCTTCAGGGTGAAACTGAGTCGGCAGCAAGTTTCACACTTCAACAGAAACACGGGTCGACTCAGCAGAACCACAAACAACCACTTCCTATTTCAACAGTGTCTGAAAACACGTTATTTCTATATAGTTGATTTTCTCGTTAAAATCTTTAAATACTTTTTTTAGTTTTTTCCCTGGGTGTCGCCTCTCAGGCTCCGCCTCCCTGGTGGAGGTGGTTGGAGGAAGCCTTCAGGCGACACTCAGGGCTCAGGGGCCCCGTGATCTTTAATGTTCTTCAGGAAAAAGACTCTGTACATAAATAAATCAATGATAATATAATGATAACATTTAAATTAGCCTGAATATGAGCAGTCTCAGTTAGATCCTGAAACATGAAATTCCTCTTCAAGGTTTTCACTCAGACCAAAGCAGCCGAACCCTCATCTCTCATCCGTCCATCACACCCCCCTCCTTCTGTTCTTCAGACGCTTCTCGTCCACCAGCTGTTTGCTTTCAGTTCATCATAATTAATCGGTTATTATTATCATCTTCATCATCTTCATCTTCTGTTCCTGCATCAGTGTTTTTTTTTATCATTTTGGTTTTCTCATACGTTTTGATTTGTGTATTTTTGTTGCATGTTACTTGTCCATTTCCTGTGCGGGGGCGTGTCCTCTGTAGAGGGAGAAGGGGAAGGAAGCCGAAGGGAGAAGCCCCTCCCTCCCCTCCCCCGCTGTCACCCCCCCCCAGTCACCTCAGACCGTCCCCTCCAACACACCCACCCTGACGAACCCCCTCATAAAGATTGAGGACTCCTGTAAGTACTCGCTCGCCAGCCGCGTGCAGCTTCACGCACATCTGGACGTGTCTCGCAGTCTGTCTGTCTGTCTTACGGATTTGCTGTTTATCACCGAATCCGTAAACATGATCATCAATTGACTTATTTTATCACCTAAAAACTCAACGGCACAATATAACTTCATGTTTGATATAAACTGTAAACTTATGGTTTATATTTAAAAAGGTAAATCCCAGAAATCTTTAAGAATACATATTGATATTTTATCTCATGGGGTTAAATGTGTAATTTCCAGCGTGTGACAGCTTTGATACTTGGCCAAAAGTATGTGGACATCCAATAAGCAGACGGAGGTGAAAACATAACCTTCTCTGTGGAGGGAATACGAATATTAGTATAAATAATACAAATCTAAAATGGGATATAAACAGACGTACTCATGTCTGTCCACATATTTTTGACCGTATGTATTTTGGCTGCAGAATCAGTATCGTGATCACAGAGCATCATCCAGCAACCGGTGAACGCTCCTCCGTCGTTCCTCGATGTCTGTCTCGTCCTCCATGTTTGACCCTGTGATGTCACTTGCAGATTGAAAGCCACAAGCTGAGCTTCCGCGAGCAGGCCCGGGCCCGCACCGACCACGGCGCCGAGATCGTCTCCTTGGAAGACTCCCCCCACCAGCTCAGCACCGTGTCCTCCTCCGGCAGCCTCAACATGGCCGACTCCCCGCAGCTCTCCACGCTGGCCGACCAGGTGTCCGCCTCCCTGGCCAAACAGGGCTTGTGAATGCACCCGGCCGCCCCCCCCCCCCCCGCCCTCTCTCCTCCGCCGCCTCAGAAACACGACCACGTAGACGAGTTGTGATGCCTTCCTCGTTGTTTTCACAGGACTTTTTTAGCTCCCATCACTGTTTATCCCTCACTAACCTTTAAAACAGCTCTCAGCTTCCTAGTAGAGTAACAAGAAAAAGATGGAGCATAGGCCAAAACGTCTTTGATCTCTCTCCGTGGTCTTTGATCTCTATTATTTCCACCTTTTCTAGTCGTCCCTTTCAGAGTTAAAGCAACGCAGCAGAGCTCCTCGTGAATCCGATGAATTATCGTATCTTCACGTATCCTGGTGAATCTGGTTCGACACTGTAAACCCTTCAGAAAGTTGTTTTTAGTGTCCCCCCGAGTTTTGTTTATTTTATTTTCTTAAGTGATTAGTAAAAACGAGAATAGCGACCAGGAGATCGGAGGGAAGTGCCGACTGCTGGGGTTCGGTTTGTGCTACAGCAGAAGGAGCAGTTACAGGGTATAGGTGTCGGGCGCGTGAGGGTAAAAAACGTTAAAAGATAAGTAGCAAAAATTGTCTCGTCAACGCAGAATAGAAAAGCTTTCAGGCCTCGCTTGCGATCTTTGCTTGGTCCCGACGTGTTCTGCACCTCGAGGTTCTGTAGGTGACGTGACCCGGATTTAAAACAAGAAAAGAAAGAAAAAAAAACAGAACAGCTAGAGTAGAAACTTCGGTTTGTGTGGGGCACAGTTTTATAATCGTACTCTGTGGATATATGACATGTATTTGATATGAAGAAACATTTGTATTGTGCCTGCTACTGTCAGTGTTTTTTGGTTTTGTTACTGCTCTGTTGTAAATGCGCTAAAGCTTGACGTGCGAGAAGGGAAAGTAAACGTAAAGCAGTAAAAGTGTAAACGTTCGTGGCCAAAGTATCCGAAACAGGAAAAGGTTCGCACTCACGGGTAGCTAGCTACGTTCGACACTTATGAGCTAATGCTAAATGCTACAACTATTTAGGTTTCAAACAGTGTTGAGAATCAAAAAGGCTTTTGATAGCATTAGCTAACATTAGCTAACATTAGCTACCACAAGCTAGCCATCATACCAGGCCAGTGCTTATTTCCACAAATTTACGTAACTTACTTTTTCTCGAGCTAAAACATTAGCACTAATGTAGAAGAATTATAAAGTAATAGCAAACACATTAGCCTTAGAAGTTAGCAGTCATACCAGGCCAGTGCTAATTTGGGCAAAGGTGCATTTTGATGCTTAATGCTAAAACCACTTAGCTAAAACATTAGCATGAATATGGATGAATCGCAAAGGAATTTCAAACATTAGCGAACATTAGCATTCATAATCTAACAGTGTTACCAGGCCAGTGCTGGCAGCTTAGCTTACTTCTCTAAATGCTAATACAACTTAGCATTTAGCTAGAATATCAGCACAATGTGGAAGAATCAGGCATTTGATAACATGAGCTAACATTAGCTACCATAAGCTAGCGGCATTTTAACGGGAGTTGAGGGAAGTTGAGGGAATTCTTTGTTACTGCTTTTTTGTAAATGCGCTAAAAGTTTGATGTATGAAGAAGAAAATTAGCATTAAGGATTTGAAGTGTAACGTTCATGGAGAAATTAGAGTTTATCATTGATGACAGTATTTAATCTGCTGTACGCACTCGCAGGTAGCTAGCTACGTTCAACGTGGCTAAGTCTTAAAGCAACGCCACGTTTCTTTTGCCAAGCAGAAGCCACTAATGAGATAATGTTCAATGCTGCTTCGTGGTTTGCTAAAAAAGTAGCATTAGTAAACAAAGTAATTTGACAACATTAGCTAACGTTAGCCTCCAGAGGCTAGCGCTCATACCGGCCCAGGGCTAATTTGAGCGAAGTTGCATTTTGAGCTCACAAATTCAATTTCAACACACTCACCTTTAGAGGTTTGAGAAGCTAGTGTTTTAAATCACGTAAGATGAAGATGTTGAAATGCGAACGGATGTCGGGCCGAGAGGGTCGAGGTGAGATTAGCGCCGCTAACGATGAGAAAGTCAGATTCAGAAACGCAGGATTCATCAGGATGTGGCTCAGCTGGTTGTTTTCACCTTTGCTGCCGCGTTCCATTACCAACCCGCGAGTCGTTAACGTTTTACTGTTCATCAGCACTTCTATCGTTAAATTTGTCGTACACATAGTACCGTCCAATTACTGTCTGTAGACGTGTTTCTACGGCGTTCGTGTGCAGTGTAATGCGTTATTAAGAATTGGTTTCGATAACAATGGCTAACTGGCTAACGCCTATCAACTCCGGTTATTCGGGTGCGGACGTCATTCCGAGCTCCGAGGTGTAATGGAACGTAGCGTGAACGTCGAGTTCCTGGCAGAGAAAACGAGACACGTGACCAAAAGTATGTGGACGCCTGGATTTTAAACCTGTGGTGATCGTGAGCATCTCACGGACATTAATCTACAGTCAAATCAAATAAAGTGTGTTTTAAGATTAGAGGAAAGTCAACATGATAATGATCTAACGACCCCTAGTGGGGAGTCTGGGGGTTGCGCTGGAGTCTCAGTCCCGATGCTGTTAACCACTAGTCCAATATATTATACTCAGATTTTCTGAATTGCAACTAAATCCTGAATCACAAGTACTGAAGTAGGTCGACAGGCGTGTCCACATAATTTTGGCCGACATGATGTATTTCACATAAAAGGAAGATTACTTTCAGTTGAGGCTTTTATTTTGTAGTTTAACAACCAGCTGCAGATGTTCCGTTTCCTCTTTTCTTCATTTGTCATCTCACATTCTCAGAAAAACGTCCTCTTGAATTTCCCTCGTGACTTAATGAGTGAAACCACTTCTTGCATGCACCTCATGTAAGAGACGTCTGCTTGTTGCCTCCCTTCACAAAGTGGTCTCTTTGTATATCCTGTTTATATTTATGCTTCTGGATCTGGACGAATATGCTGACAACAAAAAAAAAAAAAGACGACAAAGTGTGGTGTGAGGTGATGAACGTTCACACTCGGGTTGTGATCAAGTCCCACAATTTGCTCCCACCTCTGTATGTGTAACATGTCGCTGACATAGATATAAAACTGTATTTTATCTCTATGGTTGCAAAGACGCTTCTTTAATTTAAAAAAAAGGAACAGACATGAGATTTTAACATTATCTGCATGCTACAGTAAATTCACGGTTCCTTCGTCCATGGATCGACCACGTTGGACCGAGTGCAGGGCAGACGCGAGGAGTCGAGCACCGAGCGCGCCTCCTCCTCTCGGCGCCGAGCCTTCGGACCGGAGACGTTTCCGCAGCGAGAGGAACTCGTCGCCTCGTTTGGTTTCATTCTGACGCTGTACAGTTGTGGAAATGTGATTGTTCTCGTTACTGTGCATTTGATCAATAACTGGTTTATGATGATTCTTGTTGCTGTATATGTGTATTTGAAAATAAATGCTATGAAGTCACCGTCGTCGTGAGCGAGTGCAACACCAGCGCCCGAAATCACTCCCTCCCTCTGTCCGCCATCTTGAATCTGTGTCCAATTCATCGGACTCGAGTCCTTTAAAAGATGGCGGAGCGGCGGCCGCCGAGGAAGTGATTTGAGGCAGATTCGTCTCTGAAGGATTTGAGACCAGGACAACGGCTCCAAGTTAAACATAAATGTTTTAATGGTACTATTTACAAAAAAGAAAAAACAATTCTGCTTTTTGATTAGGTTAACTGCTGCAACAATCGAACAGGTACATCGACATCTTGCTTAACTACAAAAGAAAACAAACAAACAGTGATTGAATGGCTGTGGCATAAAAAGAGGTGTAAAATGAAACAACCATAGATTTTTTTTTTTGCATAGCAATAAGGGAGGGAGGGGGAGGACAAGGGGGGGGGGGGAGGGGGTGTTGAATGGAGAAGAAAAATCCAACAGAGAATCTGGATCTGATCAATTGATGGTGAAACTATTCAACAGCAGAAAGTATTTTTCCCTTAAATTGAAGAACCTGAGCTCGGGGTGGGGGGGGGGGGGGTTTAGCGAAGAGCTGCTACATTTGAAATGTTCGCAGGACGACAAACTGAACCAGGAGAGAGAAATCAAGGGTGTGGGGGGGGGGGGGGCGTTTTATTTTAGGTCTTTTATTTTGCCACGTTTGGACTTTTGTAATACAGCAATGACCGAGAAGCTAAATCAACAGATGGTACAAATCCTGCCCTGCGATTGGTTCCTTTTTTTCTCCCGTTAGGTGGAAATCTGACTGTGCTCTTGTGATAAGACTAAACGTTAGCATGTTTTCCCAGCATGCAGCAGCGCTTTCTGTAAGGGCAAGTGCTCAAAACAAAAGAAAACAACAAAAAAAACAGACGGCCCGGTCCCGAGCGCCGCCGCCCTCGTTCACACCCGGCAGAGTAAAGAGCCCGCAGGGGCGAGGGGGGCGGGGCCAGGAGGGAGGGAGCTGGACACTCTCTAACAGAGACCTCACAAAAGGAATGATTTTTTCTTTTAAAATTTATTTTTACTTCTTCAAAATAAAACACAGAATGTGTGTCGTTACGCTGGAACAGACAGAAACAAAAACACAAATAAAAAACATGTCAGGAATGGAAACGAACAAACCGACGAACAGAGAAAAGCAAAACCAACAGAAACGAGACTTGGCAGTTTGGAGAAGTGCTCTGGTGATTTCAGGCGACCTCTAGTGGGAGAAGAAGGGACCACATCTCAAATGTACCTGTTTATTTGTGATGAGGAGGGCGGGAGGAGAATGGGAAGGGGAGGGGGGGGGGGGGGGGTATTTTTTCTTGTTTTGTTATTTGTCACTCCACTAAAAATGTACATGGGAATTACAAGCAAACTAGTCAATAGAAAACACCCTTTGGCCATATTTTGAGGAGTCCGCTACATAGTGCGCTACGAGTGTACACGCGACATATGAAACACCACTAAGCCCCCATGTACATTGTTTAGCCTACTACAGAAATCATTTTTATTACGTGTTTGTTTTATACTTTTTTACCTTTTTTTTATTTTTTACATTTAATCCTTTTTTTTCCTGTGACAAAAACAAGTGTAGGGAAAAGGCTTCTATCTCCATAATGTTCACTAAAAACTGTGAAAGTATTAGACTGATGTTTGAATATCAAACAACAGGAACCCATTTAATATCTTACTCTGCGTTGAGGTTCTGCTTGTTAATGCCAGAGAGGAGCTGAGGGCGGGTGAGGGGAGGGGGTGTGGCGGTGGAGGGAGGGGCCGGGCGACCTCAGCCTGTCAGTCATTCATCGGTGGGCGGAGCCCTTGAGTTTGGGGCCGCCGTCGTCGTCGCAAGGCAGATCCATGTCGTCCGAGTCCAGGCGTCCGTAGGCCGTTGCTCGGCAACCTGAGATGCTGCGCATTCTGGGCCTGATGTAGTCGCTCTCCGGCTCCGGCTCCAGCTCCGGGTCTTCTGGCATCGGGAAGCAGCGGCGCTCCCACGGCGGCACCGTCTGAAAACACCACGAGACAGTGAACACGTTAAACACGAGATCATCACAAGTCCAATCACAAGACTCGTACAGAAGCGGTTCTACACAAAAGCGGACTTTGGCACCACACGACGTACCCGCTCTTCGAAGGTGAAGTCCGGCGTCGAGCAGCGCGTGTCCTCGCTGGACAGCAGGCGATGGGAGTCCCTGGAGCAGGGTGTGTGGGGGTTGGAGGTGGTGTCGGGGCTCGGCGGGCTCATGGGCGACGGCACGTGGCTGTAGTCGTGGAGCATGGGGCAGTGGCCCGGGTCTGGGACGCGGGCTGGGGGGTGGGAGGGTTGGTGCCGCACAGCAACGGCGTGGTCCGACCGTCGACGGACTTGTACGACCTGTGGGACGAAGTACAGAAGGTTTAGGTTTCGGGTTCTCGTTAAAAACGGGTTTATCTCTGCAGGCGAGTGTTCAGGTGCCGACCTGCTGCCTCGCCTCTTAGCCGGAGCCAGCGCCATCCAGGTCCAGCGGGTTCGCTCCTGGTCTTGATGCGGCTGGTGGAGCTGGACGAACGCTGCGTCCGTCAGGTCCTCAACCTGCCGAGAGAAAACACCGTCAGCACCGTCACACGGAGCTCAGTACACATTAATACAGCAGTTATTAATCAATATGAATGCATTTAAATCATCATCTGGACGAGCAGCAAAAACTGATGAATGAACAGATGGATTCACCAAATATAAAATGATAATTTGGGGGTTTTGATAAAATCTACTGCTGCTACACTGAGCCAGAAAAAATATTTTGGACCGTTTAGAAATGTATTATATTTTTTATTTTCCTTCAAGTGAGTTTTTTTGGAAAGATCTTTGTCTTTTATAACAATTACTTTAAAGCATCAGATTTTGGATATGAAAGGTTTTAGGTTAATTTAGAAAATCTGCTTTTAATCTTCTGAAGGATTTTCCAACCGCAGTTTACAAATCAGACCACCAGGTGTCGCTGTTCATTCACCGTCCTGCACATGTTGTTGATTAATACATGAGGATGCAGTCGATTCTGTATCAACGATCAAACACACACTTCACTGATGAACAGGAGAAAACACCGACCTCTCGCTCGTCCTCCTCTTCAGTGATTGGTTGGGAGAAGATGTCCACGCTGCGCCACCTGCACCAGAAGATGAACAACTGTGAGCACACGGCAGCGGACAACATGATTTACACAGAGGAGGAAATTAAGAGACTAAAACCAGGCACCAGGGAGAAGCCGAGCTGCTGAGAGCGAACAGAACAAACATCCTGCCGGTCACAGGGGGAGGAGCCTGTGTGTACCTGGGCGTGAGGATCTCTTTGTACTGCAGCTTCTCCACTCGGGTGGTGGCGGCCACAGACATGGGGATCACGATGTTGTTGATGTCGAAGGAGCTCTCACCTCGCCTCCTCTTGATCGGCTGCTGCTGGGGTGGGGGGGGGGGGGGCAGGAGGACGATTACATACATACTAAACTATATATATATATTTATAACAGTCACAACCAACACGTGTAATAAAACCGCAGAACAACACAGGAGCTATGATCTCAGACGTGCCTGCCAGAGCAAACAAACACGAGTGACTCATATTTGAGGAATGTATTTAACTTATTAAACTGTTTATCTGTCAATGAGTTTGTGTCAAAGTATGAAGGTTTGCATGTGTAAGAGTTAAAGTCACATCATGTGAACAATAAGGCTTCTCTGCCCCTCAGTCGAACGAGGGTCTCCCAGCGTCTACAGCCAGAAACAAGCTCAACTTATAGATTCTACCTTAACTCTCGAATATGAAACAGCTTAATTCATGAGCACTTCCAGGCTTTGACCACGAGAGCTCGTCGTTCTCAAGCTACTCGTCACTACACTTCCCCACGTTCATAAACTAACCAGCCGCCTGGTTAGACTCTTCAACTTCACCAGAAACATCCAAATGACGCAGCGCACACAGGAACTAACGATATAATAATTCTTCTGAGGTCCGGCTAAGCAGAGACATTTTTGTGGTCGACCTTTAACAGTGAAAGTCTATTTAAGGTCATATTTGTAAAACTGAATTAGTGAGTTAGTGTTTTTTGGGCCAGTCATTGTGCAGCTGCTCCTGGAGACTGAATTGTGAAATGAGTAATCCTGTCGTGAAGCAGTTCCTCTCGAGACGCAGCTTCAGACTCAAACTCATGAGTCTTAGAGAAAACTGGCTTTTGTTTGATGTCCTGTGTCAAAACAACGAGTCAACGTGTCGTAGGCATCACAAGGATGATTTGAGTTTTATGATATTATATTAATGTCTATAACACCGCAGCTCTCGTCAGTGTCTGATGTTTTTGTATGTTGCTTTCAAACATACATTTCAGTTTGAGTCTCTGACTGTAAAAATCAGGGTTTTGAGCAAAAGTGTCAAAAGAAACAGAACTTTTCATCTTAATCATAGTTTTTACAACAACATGCTAACACTTCCTGTCCCGCCTGTAATCCAGGCGTCAGGAGATAATCTGGTCCTGTTAGCATTCGGCACAGAAAAGCTATGCTGCAGCTGTACTACGACATGAAGCCCAGTGGTTTCCTTACAGGTGTGCTCGAGACGCCCTGGCTGCTGACGCCCAGCGGCGTGGAGTTCTCTGAAGACGTGGACAGCTGGCGTGTCAGGGGGCTGTGAAGGGACGAGTGCATGTTGGCCAGAGTTGGGCAGGTGCTGCTTGAGTCCAAGAAGAGTTTCGGAGAGGCTGCAGGAGACGGAGAAGATTTAGACGAGTGTAGATTCAGGGAGATACATTTACTCATCTGATCTTAATCCACCTGAGGCAGACGAGTCAGGATTGTCATTTTTCATACCAGGAAACCTTCAGTTCCACATTAAACAGATGTCATGATAGATTCTTCTGTGTTTGAACTGGGCTGTATTCATTAAACACTCACTGTCGGTTCTATCCAGCGAGGGCTCTCTTAATCTCTTGCGGCTGTAGTTCTTGTCGTAGGGCCCGAGGGGGTTGGCGATGGCCTGCAGCCGCTCGGTCTTGCACACGGCTTGGCCCTCGAGCCTGGCCGTGTTCAGCACCGCGCTGCTGCTGCTGCTGCCGCTGCCGCCCACGCCGCTGTCCAGCGTCCTCGGCTTCTCAGCACGGTTCTTATAATGCCCCATTCCTGCAACGCCAGCAGCCACACACACACACATGTTCATGTTAGACGAGGAGTATTCATGGAGGTTTTAAACTCAAACATTTCTAAATGAAATCTATCCGGTGTCTGCAAAACAAAACATTGATCACATTAAACACACTGATTGTTAAAATGATGCTTCACCACCAAAATGAAAACAATAAAGTCTCCTGGACACAAAGCGTTGTCACTAGTGAAGCATGCGGCTGCAGCAGCTCTGTAACCGGCTCTGTCCCCGAGCGCTTAAACAGTTTTATAAATAAAAACGACCGGAATCAAATAAACAGTTAAACTGTGACTGTGAAAAGAAAGAGAACAAACATTTTGGAGTCACACTTTGTCTTCATTCACAAGCCTCGTTTCTTATTTATATATATAACGAAAACAGTTGATGTCTCTGTGATGGAAGCTGCTTTTTTTAGGAAGTGAAACTTCAGACACCGCAGAGATATCAGTGGAATCAGTCCCCGGTCGTATCGGTACTTACTGACTGCCATGAGTGAGTTGGTGAACTTGTGCTTCTCTTTGGACGAGGAGAGCTTGTGTTTGAGGGAGAGCTTCTTCAGTGGTTTGCTCCTCTCCAGGGACTTTGTCTGCCACTGGCTCTTCATCACCTGCTGCAGACGGAGGCCTATACAAACATCTGAGGAAGAAATGGACACCGTCAACAAGACTGGACACACCAACGCTACATCAGCACAAGTGTTTGTTTTTAAAACTACAATGATCTCTGTGCAGACTCATAAATTATCTGTCTTGGTGCAATATCGGCTAATTCATAAGTAAGACGTGCTGAAGACAATTGAATCTCTGTTTCCCAGTGTTCAGTTCCCCCTGAGAGCAAAGGAGCCTGAATGACAACTATTTCCTGGACTAGTGCAAAACATGTCACATATTCACACGGTACAATCCAACAGGAAACAAACTGGTTTCAACAGTTTCCCTTTCAATTGTCTTAAAAGAAGCTCCTGAAGTAAACATCAACGTTGCTCGTGTCATTTACCACATTTCTGTGCACTCGTTCCATTTCAGTTCCTCACGTGGAGCTCTGACTCAGACCCCTGACATCTGAAAGTCTGATCACAATAACAGCGCTTGTTAAATGCACACACTGGGGCGACAGTGGTTGCTCGTCGTGACCACAGCACAACTGCCGGTTATTCCTTCTGCCATGTCTGAACTACACATAAACCAACCTGAGCTGTTTGCTGCGCCCGTGTCTTGCTGCACCAACCATATCACCACGGTTACCACAGTAATGGGATTGAGATGGGACAGCTAACCGTGAAACCAGTAACAGTTTCCTCTTTAACCACTGGTAGTCGAGTTGTGACTGATAAGAATCTATCAGGAAGGGAATGGGGGGGGGGGTGTTTGCACAACCAGACTACAACATAGTCCCGGAGCGCCGCAGTGTTTCCAAACTTATTTATTTCAGCCACTCCAAGTCTCTGGAGTAGTGTGTGGGGGGGGGGGGATGTAACCGCAGTGACAGTGGTGTCATAAAACTAAAAGATGGTAAAGTGCATCTAGCCTGAATCAGGAGGTTTCATCAGGATGCAGTTTGTAGTGTTTTTCCTTCTGTCAGTAGATCAACATGAAATAACCGTGACGGGCACAATTTAAAAATCAGCCAAAGGCAAAGTACGATGTGGTACTAGGTCAAACACCGATCGGCTTGGGGTTGTGAAATAAACCTTGTCCCAATTATCAGTCTTGAGACATGAATGTTCTGCCTTTTGGTCAAACTCCTGAATAATCACAAAGAAATGTCGGCCTGTGTTGTAACTGTAAAATACAAAGAAAATATTCCAAGGCTCCAGGAAAACAAACAAGGAGGCTGTTATCACTGTTGTGTACACGAGCCTCGCTCTGAATTAATACACAATCCCCTTGACAAACAGAATGCACTGAAAAATGTTCTCTTAGAACTTCCTGGAGAGAATTGTCTCCGCGGCCACTCCCTGTCCGTCTTCCCCTCTGGATGTGAAGGAGGAAATGACTCCGTAAACTGAGCAAGACTTTGAGCGAGGAGCCCGGCACTGACCGTCAGGAAAGGAGAGGATGGGGTGGACGCCAAGATCCAGCCTTGACAGGCGCTCCAGGGTGGGCAGCTCATACTGAGGGTCTTCTCTGGGGGTGGGCCAGCCACCACACATCACACAGCTGGAGTTAACGCGGCAGTTGCACTGGATGCAGCTGCTTCTCGGGGCCTGCAGGGGCATCAGAGACGGGTTATAAACCATATCAGACCGAGCTGTCAATATTCACCGGTGTACTATTAAGTACAATGAAGAATATTTCTACTATTTAATGTATCACAGGAGTTAGTCGCCCCCTAGAAACCATTCCCCTGTTTGGTGACAGACCTGGATTATTCACAGATGGCTGTTGTTTGTCAGCAGGATTACACTAAAACGACTGAATGGAAAACTTGGAAGCATGTTGGGACGTGGGCCAAGAAAAAATCTGGAGATCCAGGAATTATTTTTAATGGCTTTTCTTTAACACTGCGTTATTTTTGTGTGACGCTGTTTACAAACAAACATACAAACCAGGAAACAAGCGGACAGGGATGAAGACCTAACTTCCCTGGGGGACGTAATTACAGACACAAATATCACAAATCCAGCCTCAGTATAAATTAAGTAACTGTTTCTTGTGTTACTACTGACTCCGTGTTAATGTGGCAGAGAAAATCTGAATTCATTACTACACATGGCATAAGGCATTAGTGTTTTAAGGTCTGATACTAGCACTCAATAAAACTTGAAAGTCACAGAACTCCGCTGTAGTTGTAAAGGGGAAAAACATCAGCTCATGTTTCTATTTTCTTCTACTAGAACTTGTGAGTCGTCACAAGGGCAATAACTCGTCCTTGTTGTGCGACTGTGTGTGGGGGGGGGATGCCCTACTTTTTCAGAAATAAGTCAGACATCTCTTGTTTATTCAGCTATGATGCAACAACTAAAAAGGAACTAATCAGCGAGTGCAGCCTAGAAACAACGTGGTCGAAGAAAAGTCCACTTCTTAAAAGTGCAACTAAGCAATTTCACAATTACACGTATAAAAAGAACAACTTCCTCTCAGTTTCTTTAAAGGTGAAGTCCCTGTGTGAATACTGATGATTCTGCAACACAGCATTGTTTCATAAGATATCTCAGCGCTCACGAGCCTCTGAACACGGTGAACCTCACCTTGCCGTTGAGGTTGGGCACAGTGTTGGGCTGAATGAGCCGCCGCCGCCGGCAGCTGACGAGTGGTCGTGTCCGAGCAGCCACACACGTGCTGTCGTAGGCTGACGGCTGCTGGTGCTTGTTGTCCGCACTCTCCGACATCCTGACGACCGACAAAGAGAAAATAACATCAACAAAACATATTAGTATTACCATATTACCAGAACACCTAGTTTGGTATTAATATTTATTGATGAATACGGCCGCAACAGACGTCTTCACAATCCAAAATAATCAATTCACATACAGTTTATATGAATCTTAACTTAAACTCAGCTACAGATGGATTAAAAAAAAGGGCCTAAAATGTCAGTCGCTTACTTTCTCTTTCCTTATAATTTCCTGCAGCTCTGTAGAGTTTAGTTTATTTCATTTTGTTCTTAAGCACATAGACGTTGGGTTCACCATCATCCCCCTCTGGGAACGTGGAATGAGGTTATCATCATTGTCAGCCGTCGTACCTGCTGAGGACGCCGTTGACTGGCTGTCCGTTCTGACCTTTCCACGGGCCGCCCTCTGCGTTGGAGTTGTGGGCGGCCCCTGTGTGCTCCAGCCGTTCTGAACCAACGTCCTGCATCTACAGATAAGAAGAAGCCAGTGAGACTACACCTCGAGTTAACCGGCGCAGGAGCACGGGCTGAGCAGCAGCAGGATATTTAAGGAAACTAAAGAACAGACGAAGTGAATCGAGGCAGTGCTGCGGCCTTGAATTATTCAGGTGAGGTTTGTGTCCTCGACACACCCGGAGCCTGGAAACCACTTCTGCAGTGTCATCACAGTGCAGAGCTGCGAGCTCCTGCTTCACCAGATTTTAAACAAATAAGCAGAACTTCACGATGTTAGTTATCTAAAGACTCGCCCTCACAATTTGGAGATCTCATTTCACTTCCTCCACATTTCTATCCACAGCAGATCCACATGTCTCTGTAGATTCATTCAGTGAAAGCATGTCCTGCTTCAGCTAAAACACTAAATCATATTGTATTAAAAACTGAATCTGTGGCTCATCAGCACATAATCCACACGTAATCCACCAGGATCAGAGTCCACACCTGCAGCTGTTCTACATCCAGAGAGGACTCCCTGTCAGAAATCATCTGAATATTAATGTTTATTCCACTAAAGCCGTTTGTCTGATTCATGAAAAGGAATCATTTGACATTTCATTTCCATCAGATGCTTTGATTCACAGAACAAACGGGTTTTGCTGAGGATCACGAGCCTGAATGAATAAAGTGAGCAGGACAATGAACAGATTACATTTACTTGAGAATATCTCCATCTGATAACTATCATTTACCTTTAACTTAATATGTCTCCACAAAATATGACCAGCTGTACATGATAATAAATCCCTGTGTCAACCTTCAGTCTGCTTACCTGACTACTGACAGGCTCTGCTTTCACTTCTATCCCACCGGCAGGCACCGTGCTCGGGGAGACGCCTCCCAACTCTACTAAGCCCTGCGGAGTAGAGACCTGAGCGTTAGAATAAACCACACGCGTGTAAGAGAACAGGACGTCACAGCAGCTTCTTCATCATCATCATCATGGAAACAACTTTAACAGCCAAATTTAAATCCAGTATTTAACATAAACACAACCAGATCCTCACGAAAGCAACCGACTCAAACATGGCGACTGACCTTGCTGGCGCGGATCTGTCTGTAGATGTCGGTCTGCTGTCGGATGCGGTACTCCAGGTCCGAGATGTGGGCCTGGAGCCAGTTCCAGTGGCTGATGATCGCAGCTCTCTCGACGGTGTAGCGGCTCTCTGCCCGCTTCCATCTAGGGGTCAAAGAGAGTGTGAGAGTGAGATCCTGGATGACAAGGTGCAATGAAACGCCTGAAGATTTAAATACATCACAGAGCTTTAAATATCACCCAGTCATCCGCAAAACAACTGAAGTAAATCATTTGTGAGGTGAAATGCAGTTTTCAGCCTCTAAAATATGAAAACATTGATATGATTTATTTGTTTGCTGTATTCTGACATTTTAAAGACTCAACGATTTAGTGAGAAAACAACCAGCAGTAGTGAAACAGTCCCAGTCGACACAAAATCAAATCACTTTCCTCAAACACACTTATCAGTCGGTTGTAAGTAGTGTACAGTCAAGAATAGTGAATGTCTGGTCTGTCGTGAATCATCTCTTTAAATAAAATACACTGAAAGAATCAAGTGAAAGGACTCAGATCCTTCAGAGCAGATAATCTACCGAGCCTCGGAGCATTTCCTCCGTCAGACTGCAGAGGTCAGTGAATCAGCGTTATACGACGCTCCCAGCAATGGCAACTGCAGGCGCCCCGTAAAAGCTCCCTCATCAAAAACACCCAGAGTGATGGGGTCTTCATCACAAGTGAGGTTTAGAAATAAAAAAAGGGGGCTTTCCATTCCACGGACTCTATTCCATGTCACGGAGCGTACGCCAGCTGGGAGCAGAGTACTCCATTTTACCAGTATGACACACAGAATGGGCATTTCAAAGGCAGACATGAGAGGAAAATGTCTGCTCTTGCACCGCGCGGCAGCCGCCACAGAGGGCGCCGTTTTGTCAAAATACGGGGCTGCAGTGTCCGTGGCTGAACAATGAAAATAATGACTCAGATGGCAGACAAAGATAGACCTTGCACTCGGAGTCGTTTTCTCCTCCCCACACCCGTCTCTGTTTTCAATTTTCAAAGCTCCACCAGGATGGAGGAAGTTGACGGAGGCTGGTGCTCGGAGGGAGGGAGGGAGGGAGGGAGGGAGGAAGAAGGGAGTGAAAGAGGGACGACAAGAACTGGGAAGCTCTGGCAGCCTGGAGAGGAACAGACGGGCTTTGAAAGCAATCTACAGGCCACAGGGTGGTGGAGGGGGGTGGGGCTGGGTCAGGAAACTGTGCAGCAGACACAGAGATAACCAATAATCCAACCAGGAATCCTGTCTTATTGTGGAGCTCAGTTACTGTTGCTGTGATGCAGACATCAGCCTCCAATCAGTGCAACGAAAGATGTCATGATTCCTTCTTGTGCAACACGGAGCCATCTACGCCCGTTTCTCTGCAACACAGCATCAAGGACACTGCTGCGGAAACAGCTGCAGTGTTTCTGGGTGATAACATTTCATTTAGCTGTTGAACGGACTCAATCCTGTTACATTCACACACACAAACACACAGTTCTTACACTGCGTGGTGAGCGTTCACTTAGACTGCAACACTCCTGAACACGCCCCATAGCTGGTGCATCAGATCAATGCTCTGGCAATTCATTTGCATCAGAGTCCCTGCGGGGGACTCTTCTCAAAACAACACTGGTGGCAGGAAGTGTGTCCCACCATCCAGTGCACAGATTACTGAGGGCAGTGATTCACCGAGCTGTGGACAAACAACAGATCTACGACGAGAGGACGGACCAGGTGACATGTCCCAGAGGGGAAAGTGGGAAATGATGAAGGAGAGTTTCGTGTTTCATGTCCGGGACGACAGATTACATATTAGAACCTGACCAGTGTGGATATTAATACTGTGGAGTAAAACATTTCTATTACTGATATTACGGCTGTTATATATATATATATATATATATTGTTTCTCATTAATATATAGACTGTGGTGGCCCGCCATACTCTAAATGTGTCCGACCAGTTTCATAATCAACCAGACAATGTTTTTACACTTCTCATAATAACATAAGAGATTAATAACTTTGTGTTTTGCTCCGTCGTACAGCTGAGATCAGTCATGCTGGCTCATGCTATCGTAATTAAGTTGTTAGCGTCCACGCAGACAGTCGGACCTCATCGTTCCAGCAGCAGTTGTCATGGGAGAATTCCCCTTTGTGTAGCCGTCACTTGGAATCTGTTGTGTGTCGCAGTGACCTTCATGCCAAGCACCCCCCTCTACCACCATAGAGTGAGCTAATTCCGTAAATAATATTGTTTTTAAATGTACAATGATTCCGAGAGGTCATAATCAGACCCACACGGCAAAGAAATGCAATTGAGGCTTGATATTTTACAGTTTAAAGCCAAATATGTGGAACAAATCTAGGAAAATAGACATTTTACGTAAATATAAACGCATCTTTTCTGCATAGTTTATTCTGAGAATAAAACTTTTCATATAAGCAACATAAATGCAAACTCTGTTATATCTTGAAAGGCTCATATAGGCCAACTGATGAATTGGTCTGGCTCTAGTACAGATTGTCAAAACACCGAAGCATCTCTGTATTGTTCTTGGAACAAAGAAAGAAAGACGCCGTCTGAAAAGGTCAAACAAAGGAGACACCGAGACCTGGTCATGAAAGGGTGGAAACCTGGAACAGGAAATCAAGGAGCTCCCTGGATCTTAACTCACGTGTTTGGGTTTTTATCACTGAGGACTGGAGTCGGACATGTTGGATAAATTAAACTAAACAAACTCAGCAGTTTGAGAGTCCAACTCCCACACGAAGGAAACTGCTAGTTCATAATGAGGGATGTACAAGACTCAAAACAGAATAAACACAAACACACAGAGGCCATTACAAGTCCAATGACCTCAATCGTCACAGAGGAGGAGGAGGGGTCAGTCAGCAGCGTTGAGAAATCCCCCCCCCCCTCACTCCCCCGACTCCAGGATCTCCGTTCTCCCCCTCCAACCAGGACATTAACCTCCCCCTCTCCTCCCACACACAAAGCACCAACGGCGACCACTACAGCCGCCCTGTTTTCTGGCTGTCAGCACATTCTCCATTGTGGCGCTTCTCTGGATGCGCCGCATGGTATGTTGCACGGTGCTCGCCACCCCCCCCCTATACCATACTGGCCCTCGCAAAGCCAACTTGACTGCTCAGAAACCGACAGGCATCTGAGCCGAGAGCTCGCCGCTGAGTCAGGCGATACGTCCACACCTGATATCTGCTACTGATTTACCACGAACACAGGACACGCGACGTTTAGAGAACCTATATTTATATGTGGATACTGTCTCCTCCTCCTGGTGTGTGTGTTTGTGACAGAGGGGGGTGCACTTCCTTTCTGGCAGGTGGAACCAGATTAACTTTCCATTTGTCTGACGCTTGTGAGAATCACTGTAATTACGCTGTACACTTCACAACATGTTGCGCTAAACAAATTAATCTGCTGTGACATTTTATGTTCATTGTTCCATCACTCGGTACAATGAGCACCTGAGAATATACTCAAGTCTCCTGTACGAGAGTCTGACTAGCGGAATATATATCGCCCTCCGCTACAGGGAACCTGGCGGCAGCATTGTGTGCTCGCTCATGGGGTTTAGAAGCATCGCTTTTATCATAATACACAACTTACACAAGTAAACGGGATATTCCAAATCTGATCTTGGTATTCTGCAATGACGATCAAGCATCATAAACCTAAATAGATATAAATCCAAAATTCTAATACATTTAATGTCCAATTGTGAATCAATTATAATTGTAAGAAAAAAGTATATATGTGCATATACTGCTGATCTACTGAAAATCATGTGCTCAGTTGTTTTCTCTTCGAGTTGGAACTGCAGATTTGACTTCCTCGTTTCTGCAGGTTTTTTTTGCAGATAAGCCACAACCATAACTATAACCGGATTTTAAAAACACCACATTTAGCTGATATTACACATTAAGAGGGTATTGTTGTTCTCTAAACCCGACATGCTAGCTCTCAAATCCTTCCAGCCACAATGGGTCAACACTGCACCCTCCAAAATATCTTTACACACATTAAAAAACTAAATTTAATGAGGGCATTACAGTTGTGATCCAAGCTACATCATATAAAATAGGCCATGTACTATTAAGAAAATGTTGCTATCACATTAGCATGAGTAAATACTCTTATAGTGGGAAACATACTTGATCAAGACCCTGTACAACGCAGCCATGTTGTTTAGGTGATGAAAATACTATCCTGTATTATACCCATGTTCATATTCTTAAACATGAGCTTCTCAAACAAAAAACAGCCAGAGGAACGTAACCAGAGGTAAATCAACACAAACCCAGTCAGGCATCATTCATGCTCAATAACAAGAAGGGAACAAACTGTCATTTCAATATTTTCCTCTCTCTCGAGTCCGGGATTTTTCAAACAAGATCTGAGAATTATCCACAGAACAGTGAAAGCTGTAAAGGCTGAGGGCTTTACTCCTTCATGCCAGTACAGCTGGCTGGAACTTCACAGGACAGCCGGTTGAACACATCTTCAACAGGAAGACGCTGCTCAGGAGCCGGGATCGTGAACGAGACGGGCCGACAGGGTGCGGGGCAGGAAAAACGAGAGAGGGCAAATTCAGCAGGAGAGCTGCAGCAGTCATTACATAAAAGAGGGGGGGTTATGTAACGCCTGTGGGTTCGTGTTGAGGAACTTGGGCCGAGCTAAACACATCCAGATGTGTCAAACAGGACAGAAACCTATACACACACTCACATATATACACAGACAGAGCAATGAGGAGGGAAAAAACACAGCTAAGCTGCTCAGACTGCAGAGTAATGCTGAGCCATAAGCATGAAAGGAACGCTGTTGTCTCAGCCAACCTAGTTACCCTAGTTCACGAGCGGCAGGCAGACAGGCATTTTAACTGTCCTGTTGCATAAAGATCATACATGCAACATGTACTCGTGTGCTATCTGGAGTTATGTCATCCTGCAGACACAACGCCAGACAACCTGGACTCAGGACGACAACATTTCAGACATTTTCACCGTTTTTTGTCTCCGAGCCATTATGTAAGATCTGAGATTTCCCGATGAGCATTATTGTTGCCTCAGAAACGGTGCCCACTCTCTTCTCAGCACGGAACAACCCGTGCTCCATGTAACATGCCTAAACAACAGACTGCCCGTGAACGCCCAGCTCCAGCGCATCTGTCGTTTCAAGCCATTTACATTTGTTTTTCTGAAGGCAGCAGTTCCCACACCTTGGTAGAGGCCAGCATGGACGTCACATTCACAGACAGGCACACAAAGGCCCTGCAGCATAAGCAGAGCAACAGATGTTGGCTGGCCCCCAATCCTCTAAGATACGGGAAACCACGTCTACTCTATAGACAGGGATGACAGGATTAGATGCAAGCGAAGCACTGCATCCAAACAAGCAGCTCAAATAGGTTGTTTTCCACATGGCCGTCAATGCAGCTGACGGTAAATAATTGAGGTGCAGCCGCCTGAAGAAGACATTACTTTGTCTGTAGTGTTTACTGGTGAGGTGCTGTAAAGCCATTAATTGCCAACTGAGACAAACTGTGGGTTGTGATAATGTGACATTATGGTTATTTGCACATACATTCACACACGCAGTATTTCTACAGGTACCGACAAGATCTTTTAAACCATAATGCATAAGAGTTAAGACCTACGTCAAGTACGACGGATATGAAAGAATATCCGAGTCCCAGAACTACTTACACTCCTCTATAATAGAGGATAAGGTGAAGTAGTGGTTATAGAATAAACCCTGAAACGCCACGTTATTCCACAAACTACAGAGACAGCAGGTATCCAGTCTTTCCCACAGACAAGCAGAGTGTATATAGATCAATTCTGACCAATGTTTGGACCCTACTGGTCTTATGTGTAGATTTAGGACAGTGTGTTAATGTCTGTATTGTTGAGACAGAACTACAACACACAGAGACATTGAAAACTATGCATTAAACATTCTCTTATAAACAAAAGTCCTTTTAAGGTGCGACTGAAATCAGCGTTAACACATTTAGGACCTAGTGCGTAACAGTTTAACGTATTTTAGACTTTCTAAGGCCGTTAACCAAGAACCCTGCACACACCCTAACATGTTGCAAGTGTTCTCCTCTGTAGGGTTGGGAGCTGAAAACCAGTTCTCAACTTGTTGAGGAACGGATGAGTGTGCAATGTGCATCTGACGGCTGCATACGAAGCATTACGGATGTAGTTTTCTATTTCTAATGCTGTGTGCAGAGTCACTAGACATCTGCAAACAAACCCATCAAAGGGCTCTTTTGTTACAGTGAAAGAAAAACTCCAAAACGTGCTTTATTTGCTGTCCACGTTTGTTTATATATGCTTTCATTTCGTAGTTTCGCTGTATATCCAGCTCATTCTTATAAAACGTGATTGGACTGGCTGTTAAAGTGTTCTCAGGTCTGGGATATTTTTTATGGGTGGAAAAAGGACACTGAGCAAATTCTCTGCAGGGTAGGCAACATCTCAACATGCTACAACAGATTTTATAAAACTGATTAATCTGTGGCTCTTCCCCCTGATCTATTTTTAAATGAATTCTAATCTTACTGACACGTTTATATGGTGTTATAGACGAGGAACACTGAGGGTCAGCTATATGCACAGCAGGAAGCCAAAATTAGCTGCTGAGCAGAAATCATCATGAAGCACATCAGTAATTCATCTAACCACACGTCATTTACCAACAGATGCCGGATGAAATTAGAATTTTACTCTGAAAATAAAACAGCTAATGAACACGATAGCAATGCTGAAGTCAAAGGACGAACATTAGCTTCACCTTTGTCCATAAACTCATGGAAATCTATTTTTAAACCTTGCAGTGAGGTTTGTGGGAAGCTGCAGTTGCTTTCTGAAATGTATACGATGGTTGAACGTTTCGAAGGTTCTCAGGGGAGGACGAGGAAATTAGTTGGGAAAACTAGGAGATTTCAAACGTTAGACGATGCCTGTGAGGCAGCAGTGACCGATGAGCGGGTGAGGAATCAAGTTACCGTTGTATTGAGCTGCCCAACCCTGCTGTGGAAATCAGAATATCACGTCAGTGTCTCTCCGATGCTTTCTGTAAACTAGGCACTGCAGCATGAAGAATTGTGATTGGTCTACTTCACCCTCAGCAACCAACCAGAGCCGTTGGATTTTCATCAGAATGTAAATATACCGAGACAATGTGAACAATGAACCGTGTGTAGAACTGGTTAAATATCACAGGGAACTATAAATAAATCATCTATTCACAGTCACCTCGATGACCTTCGATTAACGCAGCTTTTAACCTCATTTTCCTTCGTCTGGCATTTATAGTTCAGACGTCATTATCTGGTGTTCACACAATAAACCCTTCATCTCAGCCACATTCATAATGACAAACATACCAATGTGTTTTTAACATCACGATGATCTTTTACAACTGTATTGCTAATGTCATGGGAATCATAACCTTAATGTAAGTGACCATCTGCAAATCTCAGTAACCACTACGAATACATACTCAATTGACGCCATATATACTTTAAGTATATTTAGTAACTGTACCTACAACTTTCAAAGGGTTTTATTCACAAAGCTCCTCTAGATGTTTCCCTTTCATTTTATTATGCTATTCATCTTAATATAATAAAGAGCAGGGATGCACTTTTCATTTAATATCATTGACCCTAACTTCAACTGATTCCATAATATACATTATATATTAAAATCAAATGTTACATTATTCAAATAGTCATAATTAGGTTATCAAAAGGTTGTATTTCTTTTATGTGTAATTTTATGACTACAAAAACCCATAAAACCAGTGTCCAACATAACGGGTGACCAGTAAGAGTTTATGCAGCGCGAGTTAATTAACTAAATCAAGTTGCAGCTTAAGAGAAGACGGACGCTCTTCTCTAAGAACCGAGTGGACACGAGATCCTGATTCTTCACTGATGTGAAGTTAGATTAAAGTTCACACCTCCTGTAAACCTGCTCATTACAGCACGACTGGATTGTAAAATGTAAACAGCGTGAGAAGTTACTCAAAACACTCTTATTGAAGGTGCCACCAGTCGTCTCGCGTAGCGGGCTAATGTTAGGCCTATTATGAAACACTTAGCTAGCCTCCGCTGGAGCTACAATCACTTCTGAGGCCTTGGTGTCCAGTTCGAATGTTAATATAAAAATCTAAAAATACTGACATAATATACACTCGTCCTTCCTCCCCACAGCCATTGTTGCTGTTCTACTTGAGATTTATTTTCAGCAAGTAAACACATCTCCAAATGTACGCTCCACACAGAAAGGGCTCCTTATACATTTTAATCACCCGGGGCTCCAACGTGTTGGTGGCCAGCTCAGACTTCTCTGTTTCAGCTGCTGCATTGAGCCAAAACTAACACTAGTTAACTGTCTTAATGTTGAGATACGGAATAAGTCACGGTGCCTCGCAGTATTGAGATTAATTCGAACATGGACGGCAGTCTAAACAAACCATGTGACTTCCAGGGGCTGTGAGTGACAGACGCTGGAGATGTCAGTCACTTCCTGAACACACGGTTTAGGGAGGACTGCATGGAAGGGTGTGTTTGATTTATTTTCCAGCCTTCACAAATTTGACGACAGCCTCACTAGTCGAGGTGTTTTCATCAAACAAGGAAAGGAAAAAACAACAATGTCATCGCTGGTCATAATGTCTAAGGGCCTCTATAAATATTGAATTACTAAATTATGGAAAATATGTTTTGACATTACTTTCCTGTGAAGATTTACACGTTTATGACAGGGAATATATAACAGGGAAGAATTACACAAGGGAATTCAGAAGCCTCATAAAATGACTAACTGTGTACTTCAAGCTATGGTGCAGTATAATGAGCAGCTGCCAGGGCGGATTGTAGTTTCTATAAGGAATAAGATTTCCTTTCTGGGTTAACAAACTTCCTTCTTTACTTCCTGCATTATGTATTCACGTCTATATATTATCAATATACAACAGCTGGGTTGTAACAGACCACAAAGCACTAAGCGGTTTATTGTATCGTTACTTATTTTTCAAAGTAAACAATATTCAGGTTTTTACATAAGATCTGAAATTATAAGCAAAACAGAAATTTACTGCCAAAAATAATCTGTTTACATAACTACTCATGATGTCATTATCCTCCTTCACTCTCAGGACACACAGACGTAGCCCACTTTCCCTTCGTCTTGATTATGATAAGGATCTTACTGTAATGTTTTCTCGATATGAACAAGTATGAATACATTACAAGCATTTTTTCCTATTTGTGAATCATATACGCAACACACACAAGCTTCCTGTTGAGTTATGAAGTTATTTAGGTCAAAGGTCTAAAGTCAACACAGTAAAGACAATAAAAAACGGTCCTCGCTTCCTTGTTAATAATCTACCCAATCCTACACAGGTCAGTAATTCCATTAACGCTGCTGACCCAGCTGCTGGATTTTTTCCCCTCCTTCCAAACACTAATGACACAGAACCGTGTACTCTGATGTGAACTTCCCATGGAATACATTTGCAGGCCCCTGCTGAGGCGAACCCGACATCACATCAGGTAGCATGTGAAAACATCAAACCCACATCTTATGAGAAACCACCACCACCACCACCCCCCCCCCCCCAACTCTGTTTCTTCTCGGATTCAGTTTAAATCAAAAACATTCTCCAGCTCTGTGGGCGCTCGCTCGTTTGCTCTGCAGATAAACAGAAGGTTCAGTTTCAGGCTCGGTTCTCTCAGGAGGAAGCGCCGTGTGACGAGATAGCTCTTTACTTTCTGTCCATTCCAGCCCGAGTGTTCTCCACAGGATGATACCGCCCACACAACCATACATGCACTCTGGGCGAACGGTATCTCTTCCCCTCCCTGGAGTTTGACCCATCCACTACCGAGGCAGTTATAATTGTCATTAGCACCTGCTAGGCCAAAGTAGCATATCACAGGGCCTAGAAATACAGGGACTTTCACCGGGCAGTTGAACGGCGGGCAACATGGAAATGCGAGAGTAATGCGAGGCACTCGAGTGTGAGCTAACAGGTCAATAGAGACAGTTATTAATAAATCCTATTGAGAGATTTAATATGAAACTTTTTTCATATAAATGCTGCTTTCAACATTCAGCTTTAGCTTCAGCTGTGAACTATTCAGTGCAGCACAATCACTTATGTACAGATACAAATAAGTGTGATGCGTAAGTGGGTTAGGAGTTTAACTTACATTTTGACATGACGCTGATCAATGTCCACTCTGGCCAGCTCCTCCTCCTCCAGGTCAGAGTCCCCTCCAGAGCTACTTTCTGTCACATCTGAGTCAAAGGCGCTTTCTGCTGAATGTAGGTTGGCTGATCCACTCAGATACAGCCTCTCCAGCTCCAAGGGCATGGAGCCACCCTTCAGGAAGCGACTGAGTCCGTCTCTGTTGTTCGAGGAAGAGTGGCGTCCAGTCCTCCATGTAGCTGTAGGGGTCGCCGTCTCCGACTTGCGGTTACCAGCCAGTAGCCGGTTGAGAGCCGAGTCCAAGAAGCCGCCGAGCTGCTGTTGAATATGCCGCTCCACCTGCTTGGCCTGTACCACCTGAAGACGTTTGCGCAGACGCCTTAGCCGGCTTTCGATCTCAGCTTGGCGGCTGTTGTTGAGAAGTGTGCGCTCCCGAACGTGAGCGTCAAGGCTGTCCGAGGAAGAACTACAGGGGAGAGGAGGCTGTGGTGCAGGTGTGCAAGATGGGGATCCCTGCAGGCTGCTACCTGGTTTCTCCCTATCAGAGCCATGCGGCTGACTGGTGGACGTGTGTGAATCAGCCTCCTCTAAATTCACCTGTTCGTTAGGGTTAGGGTTGTCATGAGTAAAGGGGGGAAGTGCAGAAGACTGAAGCACTGAGGGTTCGAAGTGTTTTCCATCTGTATTTTGAGAAACCCCAGAGGAATGCTTCTGTTTAAGGGTTCCTTTTACCGGGATGTGCCCTGATAAGGTAGCAGCCAAGGTCTCCGAGTCCAAGGGCAGGTTCTGGGACTGAGAGTCTGTGGTAGCAGTGGGTTTGTCACCATTCACTGCCATGACACAGCCAGACCCGGACATAGTGGCCAGCTTTTTGGCCAGGCCGTTGACAGGTGCCATGGGCTGGCCACCTCCGTTAGTGCTGCCACTCATGAGGCTTTTGAGCTGGCTGCCAGAGAGTTCAATCGCTTGCCTCTTCCTCAACAGGAAGTCTCCTCCGCCGTTGAGCAGGGAAGTGGGCAGTATTCTGTGGCTTTTCAACACAGACTGTTTGATGAGGACCCCTTGCAGCTTGATCGTCTCCTTAGTTGAAGGGACAGGTGTCACATCAGAGCATCGATAAGAAGCCACCAGAGGCTGGAGTTTGCCCAGGGCCGAGGCCTGGGCCACGGAGTCTGCTTGGGGCTGCTGCTGCTGCTGTTCCTGGTCGCCGCCACAAAAGTCAAGAGGACACTCTTCGGGGGCGGCCTTGCACTTAGCGGGGCCGCTGCTGTGGATGAGGATGTTGCTGGCGTTACCGTTGTTCTCTGCACTGGCCGGTGAGAGACTTGAGGATGGGGCAGCCAGTTTGAAGCGGATGTGGTGAGCTTCGGCTGGGGCGTCGGTGAGAGCGGGCGCCATCGCAGCCATGCAGTGCAGAGGGACGGGCACCTCGGCCTGCTCCACACCACCCGCTTACTGCCCCACCTGAGGACAGCCTGGACAAGACAAAGAAAGACCGGAGCAGAGGGGAGACAAGAATGGAAAAGTTAAAAACATTGGTTTCATAAACTCAGGCACTGAAGTATAGATGACATATTTACTGCATCAAATTCTGGTCTTTGTTGGTCTGGGAGGATTTAAGGTAAAGATATTATCCAATCAACAATTTACAGGTAACATTTACAATCTTGAACAGGGATGAAGCCAAAAACAACATTCTAAATAAACATACACAAAGTAAATACTAATTGAATTCTGAAGGCAGCAGCTCTGCACAAGTCTCATCTGTATTCATGTGAACTTGATATCCTGAAAAACTGTTCAAAGGCTCAAGGACTAAGACATTTTAAACCACAAAAAAAACACAAGAAAACACCTATGTTTGCTCATATTAAATATCATATCCTGAGTGCAAAGTCAAATGAAGGCAGGTTCTTCCTATATGTAATAGAAGATACGGGTGAAATACTTGCAATACAGGTTCTGTAAGCCTTTTAGAGCGGGTGGAAAATTACTAACCACCACCCAATGAAAGTACCATTTCTCAAACGTCCTGCACCAAATAAAATCATTGGAAAAGCTTTAATACCACTGCTTAATAACAAGTCCAACACACTGACTCAAACACAAACCGAGTGAAGGTCCACAACTAATCTAGTTAAAGGCCTAATCAAATGAACGGGTGACTCATTGACATTTTGCTGACCTGCTGGCTGAGTGTTGCTAAAAATGATCCAATAAGAAGGAACCAGGAGAAACGTACAGGTGAATGAAATGGACATTTCAGATGTGCATTTATCTTTCTGGCCATTTGGCTGTAGTCTGTAGTCACAATGATGCATTCATCCACACAAGGCCTCTCTGAAGATTGAAATAAATACCAAACACATCTAATGATATGCACCGACCTTGGGAACGGAACACAAACGATATACATGCGAGTAACAGCAGACATCTGAGCAAAAAGGGCCATGCTAATAAACAATTCCCACTACACCCATGTGTGTGTGAACAAGCCCTCATTGTCATTTACTAACAAGGCTCTTCTTTAATGAATAAGCTTTGGAATTCATCTCTGATGAGGCAAGAAACAGGAAAAAGCCAAATGCAAATTGCCCGAACCCCAGTGCCCTACATGTGCCCTGGTGAATCAGTGTGCAGCAGGGCTCCTCCACACAGGCAGTGTAAGTAGGTGGATTTAGGCCTCAGCATTAGTCCAAAGCACATGATGTCATCCTGACTGGGTTCCTGTGTGGATTTCTGCTCAACGTACACATCATTTCCAATATCCCCCCCCCCCCAAATATGATCCTCCAACTGAATGCATGAAGAGAACAACGTGGTCAGGGCGAAGCATGATCTCAATCGTCCTGTTATTCAGATTGATAGGCTGCATATTCATATTCACATCCAACTTTTCTTCAGAAGCCTCCCTTCAAATGACACAGGAGATAAAAGGGAGCTGCAGCCCCGCGTATCGTCTGCAGGGTCAGATGAATGGAGGCTCAGTATTTCACCGCAGTTTCTAGCCAGCGCGCACTACGCCATGTTGGTATTTCCGAGGAAGATTATGCAATGCGATTCATATAACTATAACAAAAAAAAAACGCCCGTTCCTCTGCAAAAACACAGCAGATATGTGCGCACTGGATGAAAGGAAACGAGCCAACGCGTCGCTATCGTTCGCAGTCACGAGAGCATTAGTATAAATAACCCGCCTGGGCAGAGATGCGACAAAACGCGTCCACGCCGAACGGTCTCCAGCCATAACGCAATCCCCAAAATGTCTTCCTAATGTTTACAAAAACATGTGCAAACATACCAGAGAGCGGTTTCCGTGCAGGGCGCGTTCAGGCGTAATCACGTTATTTAGTTATCTGAGGCTTCGGTTGGAAACAGCCCCCGATGTGGCTCGGTGTGCTCGCATCGCGTCGCAGGGGCAAAACAACAAGCAGCACCGGGACCCACGGCCACGGAGGAACCGGAGGAACCGGGCCAAGCGTCTCGTTAGCCCCCGGACTCTCTTCACACACTGCGTGCAAATTAATGCGCCTCGCTGCTGGCTCGCGTTAGCGGCGGAGAGCTGCTGATGCAAGAAACACAACCTGCTGGAAAGATAGCGTGAGCTCCCACCGGCCGACTGCAGAGGCTCCCCCCGGCAGCCCTGCTCATGCCCGGGCTTCGGTTTCACTATCTCCGCTGTGCTCGCTGGAAACTGCTCGGATCGCCTTCTGCGCAAAGCTCGCTCGGGGAGCACGTAAACATTTTTTTTTTTTAGTCGCTGGCTACGTAACCCACGCTCACCTCATCGTGTTAAGTCAATAACGCCCACATTGATGTGTATTATTATGCGTTAAAAGCCGCGGTAACACGCGAGCTAACCCCCCCCCCCGAGCCCCGTGCGGTACCGCTGACGCTCGGCCGGAGCCACAATAACATGACACCTCCACGCACAAGTAGTTCCTAACAACGCGACTGCACAGCGGAGACATGGGGTTGCATCGCAATGAGACTACGGGGATAAACAAGAGGCGGTGTGTTGTTGTAAATGTACCACGGTCCTCCATTGCTGCCCCCCCCCCCGGCCCGCCGCCCGGAGCCGAACGGAACCCGGGTGCTGTTCATGCAGATGTGTCCGAAGCGCACAAGTTGGGAGCAGACGCTGCCAGAGGAGCTAGCTCGCTAACAAAGAAAAAGGAGGAACCTACCACGTGACGAGGTTGCACTATCCGAGGGAATTTCGGCAACAATCCCCTGCAGTTCGTGGAGAAACAACAAAATACACCAAAAGGGTGCGAGGGGGCAAAAGACGCGTTTCGGATTCGATCAATCCGCCATGAATTAATCCCAAAAAGAGCAACCGCGGCCCGGTTCTCACGGCCGCTCGGGCTCGTTCCGGATTCAGGCAATGGGCGAATCAACCATCTCCACCTTCCTCGGCTGCTAGCTTCGCCTCGCCGCCGCCGCCGCCACCGCGAATACAAGACAAGGCCGAGAAAAGGTCCGATCTCCGCCGCGTCGCTTCGCGTGTGGGCGACCCCACGAGTGTCCCGCGCGAAGAAAACCCGGTTCTCGGTGGGCAGGAGGGGGTCCGGAGGGCGGTTTGTCGCGGGGCTTTTGCTCTTCGTTTTAGGGAGAGACGCTTAGAAAATGGCGGCTAGCTCCGCTCCCTCGGATTTGAGTCTGACAAACATAGAAGTGCAGTGTGTGTGCGTGCGCGCGTGTGTGTGTGTGCGTGGTAGTAGGCGGGAGACGCTTCCGCTGCTCGCCGCTAGGGCGAAGGGCAGATAAGAACCAGGGGGAGATACCACAGGAGGGCATTGTCTTCAAAACACGGCGCGGGGGCGAACACGCACTTGTTGTGACGCGGGCTGCGATCCAGAACCTGCAGCTGATTAGCGTTCACATCCCTGCCTGCGTTCATCTCCCTTTTTATATTATAGCTCTGGTTTTATTCTGCCACTGTTTTCACTTTGTTTTGTTTGTTTTAAAAATACATCTGCTGCACCATAATTTCACAGGCCGTGTTAGTGTAATGCACAACTTTTGTAAAGCTTCAGTTATTTATCTTTAAATCTCTTTTATATTTGGCGTCTGCCTCGGTTTCTCGTGTCTATCAATCAACGTATACGTCAAATATCTGTATTGTCAGATTAGCAGATATACTTCTAGTAGTTCTGGTGTCTTTCATCTCACGGCACTGAACTTATTCTTGACCTTTTTTGTTATTCTTATTGATGTTTACATTTACCATTTATTTCACATATAGGATCCATCTATTTAAATCAATTTATTAAATTAAATCTCATTTAAAGACTTATTTTTATAATATGTCTTTTACCTAGATTTCTTTGGTCTTTTTGTGTGTGTAGTTTTACGTTTGTGAACTTGTTTTTGAAAAGTTGCTACATCAATAAAGTTTTATTGTTATTATTTTATTATGTTAAGACTGACACATGCTGTAATTTAACCCCTACCTCACCCTCACAACGTCCACAATACTGTAGAAAACCAGTTGGGACAATATTAATGGAGATTATTTGTTTTTATATCACGTAATTCCTACTCGTCTAATCACCAACTGCCCAGTAGCAGGTTTTACTACGTATCCTTCGGATCTGTGTGATTTGGTTAATCATAAATTTATTGGGAATTTGCATCAGCAACTATGTCGACTCCTCCATCTTTTAGTCTTGTCTTATAGAGGGATTTAGGTCTCAAATTAAGCTTATATTCTATAACTGTATTTTTTGATTTAATACATGTTATTTTATATTTTCTGTTTTTAAATTGTTAATTTTTCCCGTGTAAAGTAACTTTAACACAGAAAACCATAGGTAAGTCTGTTTTATTCTAACATAAAAACTGCAACCTACAATTAATCTTCCCTGTTCATATTTGAGAAACTGATACTAGTGAATTTTTGATTCGTTGATTATCATAATTTTCAGTTTTCCTGTTTAAAATCCAGGATCTTTTTGTTTTACCCACACTTTTAAGTCTTACATTTAATTTACAAATGAATTCAATATTTGTCTTGCCTGCCATCAACATAACACTGTTGCTCGTAGCTAGGAACCTAATCATTTATTTATTTTTTAATTGGTTAATCCATCCATCCAATTATCTAGATGCAAGTCATGCTAACTGATTGTTTATGATACAATATGCCTAGAATATATATATTTTAATGTGATTCAATAAGTTAATCTTCTTAATAAATAACAGTAGGCCTTATTGTCCTTTCTGGTTTTTCCCTAATTGTTTAAAAAGCACGTCAAGAAAACATGTGAAATTGGATTGTGTGTAGCATGTGGTGAGTGGGGCCCTGTTCTAAAGGGATAAAGCTAAGTGCTTGAAATGACTCAGTATGCTTCCTAATTATATTGGGTATTAAAAGGAGAGGAGATCAGCCCTGTCACTGCTCACAGGAAATGAGACTGTCTACTACAGCAGCTGTTGTGAAGGTGCAGCCAGTGGCCACTTGAAGGAGCTCTTCTCCACATGACTGTCGTGCATCCACAACCTAAATATATTACACCACCATATGTTGTTTACAGTTACACACGGAAAAAAACGAACTGGTGTAAATCGAATCCTACCGCATCTACACTCCAGAGATGGATGTCAAAGCAAAGATATTAATAAAAATGCTATTTAAAACATAACCGTTTAAAGGTTGTTCTTGTTTAGTCTGTGTCAGAGGATGGTAGCCTGTAGTGGATAAAGAAAATAATAATATATAACTATATAATATTATGACAAATAACCACAGCACCAACTGCTGCCATTAGAGTTACAAGAAAACATTTCGGACACAATCTCAACCAAAATATTTACAACCTTTAAACAGGAACGGGTCTATAAATGTAATTTAAATTTATATATAAATAATTTTACATGAGATCATTTGCTAACTTTAAATTGGGAATTATATGATAAAACTGATACCCAGTCCTAGTTTTTAGAAAGATATTACTGTTACATGGCTTTTGTATTAGACTGCATTACACTGTACATGTATATATATTATTATTTATTTTTTTAAATTGTGTCCATTATCTAGTCTTCACTACAAGGACTTAAGACTTGGCAGCTTATTGAGTAAAGTCAGGCTTTGTATTAACATTGAGTTCTTATGCCTTGATGCATATATGATAAAAGAATGAAGCCCTGGAACAGCACGTCATTTAAAAGTAATGGTTCATACATAATTGAAAATCTGTCTTTAGCTTTACAATGACCAGCGTTATTATTTAGTTATATTAAAAGTGTTTTGTACAGCACCTGTCAAAGAGTATTTCAAGTTTAATTTTCTATTTTTAAAATGCATCTTTCCTTTGTTTGTTGGTTAATGCCGTTTCTCACGCTCATCGAATTTATCTTCTATGACTTTAAGTAAACAACGGTTTATTCCTTCCTGTGTTTTTTTTAATGTTTTCCCAGACAAGACTTGTTGCCCACAAGATGTTTGGTTACTCACTTCAACGAATAATATCACATTAATGTTGATAATATTGTTGTGAATTATTTTAAATCTGTTATTTATCTGAAATGGGTTAATGTGCCAGTGCGGATGTGAAACACTCTTATTGGTAAGAAATGCAAATTGATGCATATCACTGATTTCCTGCAGCTTTTGCATTGCCACTGAGCCATTATCAGACTAAGGTGGACATGCATGATAAATAAGTCATTATTAATGATGTGTGAGACCAGAGAGAGCCTTTGCCTATCCACCGTAACCTAAAATTTAACTAAATGTATATACTGCATAAAAGTCTTGGGAGGCAAACGACGAATGAAAGGATCAAATGGCTGATTTGACTTTTTGATAGTTATCCAATGTGCTGCATTTATCCTCGTCTGCGATACAGGTATTTTGTGCAAACATCCGTCCATCTGTTTTCTCATCCAGCTCCGGGGGAAAGAGGCGAAATGCTGCGCAAGCTTCCAACTCACAGGCCACATCCTCTGGCTTCTCCTGGGGGGGGAGGGGGGGGGGGGGGGGGTTCAGACCTGCTCGAATACTATATTGTAATCCATCCGGTATGTTCTGGGTCTCCCCGGTGTTTGAAATACCTCCACAGGGACGTCATCACGGCTCTCAGGCGTCTCCATCCCGAAGCCAGAGCCGCTATTCATTTAGAATCCACTAAATGAGAATGACCATTAATATTTAAGGATAATTTTAACTCCACGGCGGACGGGGGACATTCCCTTCAACAGAGCAGCTGTTCCTTTAAGGCTGAACACAACTTGTTTGGGTCACTTGGATCCATCAGACCCTCCTCCTCCTCCGTTCAGACCCACTAACCACAGGTGAGGGCAGGTCGAGAGCATCAATCCCTGAAAGTGAAAACCAAAATAATATAAAAAAAATATATGATTTAAGAATACCTTTAACTCCATTGAGGGAACAGTCCATTCAATAATCCCAGGGGCCATAGTTCCAGTGGGAGATAACCCGACACCTTCAATCAGAAAGAGAGAAGAGAGAAGATTAGTTTCACTATCACGTCAATCATCTCGGACTCTGTAAATACGGTTGTGTGGTGTGTGTGTGTGTGTGTGTTGTCTACGTCCAGCTGGCGTGCTAGCGCTAGCATGCTAACGCTCCCTATCACTGAACGTTTATAATGAAAAAGTTTTAAATGCGGAACAACGTCCACAGCGAGTTCAGAAGTTCGGAAGCAAGTGACACTCGGGACCGGCTGGCGGGTCGCGGCGTGGGGGGGGGGGGGGGGACGCGCCGCCCGGGATTTCAGCGACAGAATCAAAACAAGAACTTTCTCCGGACGCTAGTTCGGGAGCTAACGCTAGCGGGGCGAACGCCGCTAGCGGGGCTAAGCTAGCGCTGGTTAGCTCCTTAGCTCCCGCAGCGACTTCTCACTGACGTTTTTTACACGTTTGGCGCAAAAGTGCGGCGGAAAAACCCGCACAACTCGAGCCGACCCCCCGGAGGCTGCGGTGACTGCGCGGTTCCGCCCCGCAAGCCGCGCGTCGCGTTATTAAAAGACAAAAACAAGATAAAAATCTCTTACCTGCTCGTCCTGTTACTCACCGCTTACCACTTGATAACAACCCGCCCCCGCCGGCCCATTGGTCGACGCGTCCGGTCCGCGCCTCCCATTGGCTCCCGCGGCTGTCAGTCCCGTGCAAATGCCCGTACAGCGGAAATAAGGACGAAAGTTCATAGCACGAAACTTCATCCTCAGAAAATATTGTTTTTCGTGAGGAAACGTTTGAGTTTGCGTCACAATCTGCTCGATGTTCACAAGCAGCTGATTTTACTGCGCCATTAAAAGTCATTATCTGCAGCTCTCGCATGCTAGCTGCTCGCAGCCCAGCCTCATGTGTGCACACTTTAATATTCTCATGTTTTTAATGCTCCGTCTGCAGGACTTCACTCAAAATCACCGTCAGATCTGCAGAAACCAACAGAAAGCACACGCACACAACACTCAGGGCCGCAAATGAGTTCAAGCAACATGTTTCAGTTCATGTTGTTCTCTGCAGGACATGCTAAACACAGGGATCTGCACGGAGAGAGTGGATGAGAGTGGATGAGTTGTGGATGTGAGCAGGAGAGGAAACATGTCACTGAGGAGTGGAGTCAAACTGAGGCCGGAGATGAGTGTGGGCTCCTCTCTGGGGCTGCGTGGAAGTGTAAGTGAGCAAGGCAGCACAGTGTGGATCTCCAGGATTCAGCTCTGCACAGGGACTCTCACAGAAAGAGGCCCGAGAGAGAGAGAGAGAGTCACTGCATTTCTCCACTTAGAGTCAGTGAAGGTCTGATCTCCCTGAATCACATCCACACTGAAACACTGAATGAAATCCACCCACACCTCATGCCCACGGAGCAGCACAGGCCCGGATTAGAAACAAGCTGGGACGAGATGAGACCATGGGATTGGATTTGACACAATAAGGTAACAGCACCAGGGGACATGCAGTGAGGAATGAAAGAAGAATTCAAAGATAAATAATAAAAATACTATGTGCATAACTAGAAATGTGCATATACACGTCTAATGGGCCAAATGACACGGACTGTTTATTTCAGAAAATGTATATTCATGTGTAGTATGTCAATGAAATAAAAATATAGACATGTTATTCAATGCATGTGTAATATGAAATAGAGACTTGTGTAACGTGTTTATATGTGTGTATCAGTCAAATTTAAATATTGACTTTCTATTCATGCACAGTATGGAATAAAGAGTGTTAATATTCATGTGCAATATGTCAATTCAATTCAGATGTTGTATCGGCATGTGTGTAAAATGTTCTACTCGTGTACAATAAGAATTTACACATATATATTTGTGCAGTATGGGTCTGAATGTCCATAGTTTGTTTCAAATGAGCTTTATAAATAAACCTGACTGATATGTTATATGGATCAGAAAATAGAATCCAAACAACTATAAACTCAGTCTGGTCCAGTTATAACAGCAGAGGTCCAGAGTACCTTACGGACCGGTTCAGGTTCTATGTGCACGGGTCGTGGCACATGCAGAAGCCACCGGGGTCTCCCAGCAGAAGTAAATCATTCTTATACAGTAGATATAAATATGGGATTTGATTTTGTTCTCCATTTTATTTCTGATTGTATTAACATGGATCTGATGTCACCGGGGGGGTCGTTTTATTTCATCATGAACCACAGTGGAAACGAGCCGTTAACTTTGTTGAGTTATTCTCTGAGACGTCTGCAAGTTGTTGGGATGTGTCACACTTTCTCTCCTTCGGTGAAACAAAGTGAAGTTTTAGTTTTACAGAACTTTTGCAGAACTTGTGACGAGGCCACTGATCCGAGTCTGGGTTGGATCCTCAGCCGTGTTGTTATTGTGAAAAGACTTGAGGTCACAACCACGTCCACCTCCAGCTGTGGACGTAGCCGAGGAGCTTCTCTAACAACAGTTTCTTTAAACCACATCTGGATCTGTTTCCTCGTTGTTTCCTCTTCTTCATGAAACGATCCTTCACCGGTTGGTCCAACTCCTCTTCTCTCCTCTTCTCTCCTCTTCTCTCCTCTTCTCTCCTCTTCTCTCCTCTTCTCTCCTCTTCTGGGTGCAGATCTTCTGCTGCGTTGGTTTAACCTCAGAATGAAAGACTGAAGTTTGAAGGACACTGAGGAAACATCTACATGTAGTTGCAGTGAACACGACACTAGATGGAGCTGAGACATCATCACAGAGTGTCTCCACTACATCACCATGGAAACACATAACATTTCTAATATTTACTGTAACACTTTATTAATCTTTTATAATCATACATTAAAAAGGTTAATAACACATAAGTAGGTCACTGTAAACAGATACAGTGACATCTTAAAGTTTTATTAGATGTGAAGGATTAAAAACGTCTCGTGTGAAGATACACTTAAGGTTATTACAATTATGTATAATTATCAGTTTGCTCAGCAGCCTCCACTTTACGTGTGTCCACAGAGGAAGTTATAGGTGTTGACAAACGTGTTAAACATTTATATTTAAAAACTGCCTAATTATAAGCCGTCAACTAAATGTCGATATAACGGATAAACTTCTCTTTAGGTAGATTCACAGTTGTATCATCGTTTTCCTGCACGCTGTTGAAGAAGAACATTTATTTGCACTTGTGACAGATGGTTTCACGTTTTCCAGCCGAAGCCACATTATTCAATATCTGGTATTAAAAGGATTTTATGTTCAAATGCAATTTTAATGAAGAAAAACAAGAGATAAAGATGATATATCTAAAAAAAAACATTTCCTTTATTGATATAACTTTTACATCCAGTTGAGACTTCTCGTTCCTCCGCAGGAAACACACACTCTCATCAGTATTATGATAATATATAATTATGATAATAATACTAAATGAACACCGCGCATATCATGTATCACATTTTTATAGATTTTCTTGTAATTCAGAATGACATGTTTATTGTTTGTGGAGACACTGAGAACCTCTCTCAAATTAACGGTCAGATTTATGTTTGTATGATGGAAGCAGTGAAGACTTTGCAGGGTCAAAGGTCAAAGGTCAAAGGCTTGAACATTTAATACACAGATTTAAATAATGAACCCGTCTGACTGTGGAACCCAGACAAACATAAAAGACCTTACAAGTTTTATTCAAGCTTAAGTGCCGAGGTACAACTCTGAAATTCATATTTGATTATTGTTGTATAATTTGCATGTTAACATCCGATTTAACATTTAATTAGCCAGAAAGAAAAGGAGAGTATATTTACTCAAGTACTGTTCTTAAGTACAGGTGTGTGGTAATTACACTCTGTACATCTGAGAGATTAAATATTCCTTCCTGGCTTAATAAAGTAATTAAACACTGATTAATTCGCTGGAGTAATATGATTTTAACTGGTTATTCTCCTGCGTCGTTAACCTGAGGAGACCTAGTTACTCCAGATGTGACTCTCAGACACATGTTCCACTCAGCGCCGCTCGGCCCGACGGCTTCAGACCTCCTGACGTGTGGATTCACAGTTTCTGAACTCATCGTATTCGACGCTGTCCGTGGGGATTTACGTTCGGCTTCCTGCAGCTCGCACGGCGCTGCACGAGGGAGGACACGTTCAAACCCGGGAATCCATCTTTCTAATGAGTGCATCGCTAAATTAAATGAAAATATCCTTAATGCATCGTTTTATCACATCTGCTCAGAGTTCATCCTTTTTGTGTTTAATATCTGTGGATCATTTGGAGACTCTGAGCCGAAGGTAAAGTCAAGAGGGTTTTAGAGACTGTAGATAAAGGACGACATTGATCGCCCCCTGGTTGCTGGCTACGCCTCCTCCATGGTTTCTGTCATTTCAGGTCGTTCTCATCACAATGTTTGTTCAATGTTTCTGATAAGTTTGGTTTTAATTGGTTATTTGAGGATATAAATTACATTATGACACATTTTTTAGTCTTCACACGACACCCTGAAGTCTGAGTTGTTTTATTATTCTATTTGTTCTGTTAATTCGAGCAGCGAGGAGGATTGAATCAGCCTCTCGAAAAGGAAAAGAGCTGTGAAATGATCCCGACAGCTTCCACGTCCACGTCGTGATGTCATTGTTCCAGTTTGATTTGCTAACAGCTCTGAGGCCAAACATCAACGAGGAGAAAAGTCATTTCTGGGATCCAGCTGATCCCGAACAGCTCAGACAAGTCTCGACTTTGACGGATGAGAAAAAACGCAGGAAATCAAACCTGTTCTAAAAACGTGATTGACACAACATGGGGTTGTGATTATTTCTTGATTTAATACGATTTCTGACTTGAAGTACGAAGACCTTGACTCACGACCTTCAATCCTGGCTCCCAATACACAAGATGGCAGCGTTTGTATTTTAGTTTAGACGTGTCGTCCATCTTTTATTTACTGTCCATGTTTCAGGAAGGTGTTGCTGCACAGAGCGAGTCCGTATCGACCGACCAGCAATCAGGTCAGTCGGGTTTTAAAGGGTTAAATCAGGGAAATGGTGAGCAGGCAGCTTTATTGATTTTCCTCCATCGAATTTCATTATTGTGCAGAAGGAGCCGGGCTGTGGTTTGTGCTCCGGTGGCGACGCAGCCGGATCCGGCAGCAGGAACGTTTTGGTGCCACTGCAACACAAACAGCCATCACGCAATCACCAGAGCCGTTTCACTGATGAGAAGAATAATCAAATCGTCCTGATTAAAGTCTCATCAGCAACTGTGAAGACGGGCGAGAGACTCTGATGGTGAAAATGGATCTTGGCCCAGAAGCTGCTCTCCGGGGGGGGACTAAAACCGAACTGCTCACTTCAGATGCAGAATCACGGTGGCGCCGAGAGGCCACAATCACCACGCATATGGTGATCCGTTAAAAAACATCATGAGCGCTGTCAAAGTCGGTTTTTGCAACTCCACCACACCACCACCACCAACCACCACTTCGTCCCCTCCACCTCCTCCTCCGCACATCGCCTTCCGCTTCGCAGTCGAGCTGCCGTGACATCACAGATTAAACGCAGGAAATACTCCTGTCTTGTTTGCGGCCATGGGAGAACACAGTGCATGTTCACTTGGGCAGAAGGATCTTATTTAAAAGCTGTGCTGCCCTTTGAGGCACACACACACACACACACACACCACACACACCACACATGCACACTCACACACATGCACACGGAACCTTAAAAGGATCACAAGATGCTCAAAAATGTATTTCTTGTTTGCTCTGGTCTCGGGGGGGTCGGTGCAGACAAATGGCCGTATGATGCCGAGCGGAGCCGTTACAGCTCGAACCCATCGCAGCAGCAGCTGAATCTGTGGACGTGAATATGTTCTTATTTTAACCAAAAGCAAATTGTGTTGTGTGAAATGTTCTCTATAAATAAACTTGACAACGCAGCCATTGAATTTTTCATTCAGTCCAAGTCAACACCCAGGTTTATTATTATCTCTTGACATCTTTTCCGAGTATGAAAATAACAATATAATAGAAATAAATAACAATAAATAAATAAAGTGAATTACATAGTGACTTTGATTGACCACCACACAAGAGGAGGAGTCAGTGTTTTCTTCTGGTGCTGGAACGACAACACGTCACCAACAGACGCCTGCTCACAAAACATATTCGGTTTCTGCATTTAAAAAATAAAATATCTTTACTTTTATTATTAGGGAAACTTCCTTCACATTGCGAACAAGAGTGCACGAGAGTTTTCTTGAATTGGAGCACGTGTAAAATAATAATTTGAAAATAGACTGTGAATAAAACATGGACGACATGACGGCTCCCAAAAGTGAAGCCAGAGCGCCTCGATCGCCCCCTAGTGACTGGCTGCAGTATAGGTCGTAAGCTCCTCCTCCTCCATGTTAGCAGATGGGACATGAACCAAATTAAAAAGTCAAATCATTTCTCTCAAGACGGTTTCTGTCATTTCAGGTGGTTCTTCTCACGCGTGATGTTCGTCATGTTTTAGTTTGAATTATTGATGATATAAAAAAACGTTATGATTGACAGCTGAGACTGACTCCTGATTGGCCGAGCACGTTTATCGCGCCTCCACCCTCACAACCGACTCTGGTGCTCAAGATGGCACCAGAGTTTTATTAGAGCTTCATTTCTAGACAGCGTGAGGAAGTGGAGACGTCCATCGTCCATCTTTATTCACAGTCTATGAATCCGACATTTTATCACAACCAGAACTCAAACATCATGTGACAGGATGACAACAGAAACAACAACAACATGACGTCAGGGTGACGGGAAAACAAGAAAGATGATTTACAATTTGACCAAAAACAGCAGTTGGTAGAAAAGCACGGGCGTGAGGCAACCGGTCGGAATGTGGACTGTGAGCGGCCACATGGAGAAGGTGCCCGTAGGATTTACAGTGTGTGTGGTTTGTCTGTTTTGGTTCATATCTGTGACGACTCCACTGGATTGTATTTAAACACCCCCACGCCATAATTTATATTTACAAGAATCAGCAAACTGCTCGAACGCCACGTCGAGCAAACGCCTTCACAGATCCTCCCGTGCTGATGGTTCCCTGGATCTCGCTGCTGGAGACGCAGCAAGAGGTAAGTCTGTATTTAGCTGAAGAGGTTTGTTCCACATCAAATTCAACCATGAATGTGAAAGTAAATATTATAGTTACAACTCTCACCATCACACCACCTTTATTACCTCCACCAGGGACGCTGGGTTTCACCCTGGTTCCTTTATTTGTTTGTTATTACATGGGCCGAGGATGAACATATCTGATAACTTGTGTAGTGGGAAGGACGTTGTTTCATCCTCTTTACTTACAGTTGAATTCGTTGAAGCTACTAACCCTTCTACTCACGTAGAATTATTATTCTGGCACAAAGTCTCTTCAGGTAGAAAGTCAGGAATGAGTTCAACCCTCTGGAAAGTTGATGAAAGTAGCACGACTGCACCAAGCTGACAGAGAACTGAGGAGGGTCGCACAACACCAAGTCAACACAAACACGTGATCACACAATCGCTGTGACGACGCAATGTAAAAAAACTAAACTGAAAATAAAAATCTAATAAAACAATAAGGTCCAGTGTTGAGTCCAGTGTCTGCAGCGGTGGATCCAGCTCAGTGCAGTCCGGTGGCTCGAGCAAAGTAAAAGCAGGAATACAACAAAGAATTCTATGGCAGATAAACAGGACAGGAAATGGAGTGCTGTACATTCAAACCCAGCTCGGTCACGTCCACGTCCACTAACCTCCGGTCTCACAGTCCGCAGCGTCCTCGCTCCTCAGAGTCCAACGTATAATGTCCCTCCTGAGGTTCAGCAGCCGGACGCAGGCTCTCGCCCTCGCGCTGTGGAGCCGCGGCTCGCTAAGTGTTTCAGTGAACTCCAGTGATGTGGCAGAAAACACACCTCAAAGTGTGTGTGTGTGTGTGTGTGTGTGTGTGTGTGTGTGTGTGTGTGTGTGTGTGTGTGTGTGTGTGTGCGCGGCAGGACCAGGCTCTCATAGCGACGTGGACTGCTTGATGCTGTGGAAACTGACCCGTGAAGGGGACGTGGGGATGGACATGGCCTGCGTCATGCGGACTCGGATGGAGTGCTGCTCCTGCCACCGGTGGAAACGCTTCCTCGCCGCCGAACGCACCTGCCGACCACAAACCGGAGGAGACACGTTAGAGTCGTGTACACGGACGCCGGCTTCTTAGAAACTGCCTCGTGCCGTGTGTGAATTATTCAACATGTAATGTGCATGGATGCTAAAAGCCAACATTGACATAGAAGTATTTTAAGTAGAAGTCAAATGCAAAACATTAAATATGTACACAGCATAAGAAACAACTGCTAAAAGTCATAACACAACATCAGAGGAGATTTTATACAGAGACAGGAAGTAAAAGAACTGACTGAATAAATTATATTGCAAATGTGCAAATAATGTAAGTATGTTTTTATATATTTGAATCTGTAGAAGCCAATATTTATTTTTATTTTGCATTTCCAACATTTTACAAAAGACAAAAACACTGTTGGAACCAATATTATTAATAATAATAAATCAAATTTTTTTTTTTTGAGTAAATCATAATTAAAATTGACTAATTCGGGGACTTCTCTTTCTCTTTATGATCGAGAAATATGAGATTTTAAGGTAAATTACAAAATGGTTAATTCCAAATTATGAGAAAATAAAATGAATTATGAGACACTAAGACAGAATTGTGATATTTTAAAGTAAATTATAAGATATAAAGTCAAAAGTATGAGGTCAAATTCAGCTACAGATTTTAAAATAATTTACTAAGAATTTAAAAACCTCTGCTTCTGTCTCACTTTTTGACTTCATGGTTCATATCTGTCACCGTCTCATCATTTACACTAAAGAGAGCATTTTCATTTCTAATCGTTCTTTTGACTTTTAATTATTCATGAGCTTTTAAATCTTTGTCTTCTGGCAGAAACGAGCTTCGGTCCAAACACGTCTCTGCAGAGTGAAAGTGGATTTACGGCTCCGCCTCATTTCCTTAATGTGCTCCGCAAACAGAATCCACAGAAACACGGACTCGTACATCATTTTAAAACCGGCTCCTCTGCTCCACGTCCCAAAATCAATCCTCCCATGTGTCCCACTTCCCCCCCCCCTCACTTCCTGTCCTCTGTGATAATGTAAAGGAGGAACTTTAATCTGCAGCTCTGATCCACATAAAAAACCCCAAACCTCATTTTGGCGCTGTAATGTTTCACAGCTCGTTTCATCAGCGGACTAACCAGCATCGTGTCTGTCCTCTGGCCCACGGTGACATCACCTAATCCTCTACACATGTTCCTCAGCTAAATGTTGTTCTCCGCTCCTGAATGTGACCGAGCGTTCCCTCCGCTCATCTTTTCTGCTTCCCTAACAAAACACTGAATCAATATCCTCCGCGGGTTCGACGCTCGCTAGTTAAGCCCCCGGTCGACGCGACAACGCGGCTCAGGATGAGATAGTCATTCATCATCGGGCCGGAGAACACAGTGTGGGACGCTAAGCAAAGGGCAGCAGTCAGCTGGTATTACATCCACATGCTACTCGAGGAACAACCCGAGAGGTAATGACCATCACGTGACGTGATGTGAGGCCGAACGCCACCGACTCACACATCAGCCCAGCAGGGCGCCTTGATTAAAACAAACCATTCAGACGTGATGGCATCATTAGGATTCTTCCTGGGGTCCGGCTCAGGTGGCACGATGAGGATCCGCTCGCAGACACCGGCACGTAACTCACAGGTCGTCGTTAAAGGCAAAACGGTATCGATCCGGACTTAGGCAGCACGACGGAGCGATTACTTCAGCTTTAGAAGCTGTTCTCTGTGAGACTCACACCTTCTGAGGCCCCTGGAAACCAATTTTCTCAGATTCCCACTATATCTGTGTCCCAGTGCAGCGGCCACATCCGTCACTGGCTGCATCTGGAGACTGATCGGGTCAATGAGGCTCCTTCAACTGCAGCGGGGAAACTCAATATTCCATCCTCGAGCAACGGAGGATACATCGCCCTCGGGTAAACAGTCACAGGGTCAGTGGTGGACCAAGTAAAAGTACCACATTAACTTTTCTACTTGAGTAAAAGTAAGTATTGCTGTTTGTACTCAAAGTATTAAAATGAAATGTACTAGCTTGTTCCCTGATGCAGCAGCTCCACCTGTGATGCTGCTGTAGGAGGCGGAGTCTAATGTTACCTGCCCGCTCTGATTGGATCAGTGGATCAACTCGGTTCTCATTATTGATCATTCAAATGTAAAGTAGAATAATGTGGTTGAACCGATCCATTAACCAGACTCACGTGAGGTGACCTTTGACCTCCCACCAGTCTCATCGAGTCAGTTCATCTTTCGAACGTTTGAAATCAGATTAGAAAGGATCCCGTGGAGTCGATCTCCAGAAAAACACAATCACCAGATAACAAAGGCTTTTTTTGTGAGGTCACAGCGACCTTTGACCTTCGAACCATCGAAATCAAATCAGCTCATCCTCGAGTCCAAAGCCGTTTGTCCACCGGTGGCATATAAAACATCCTGTTCTATTCTGAGCTGGTTTCACTGCTGGTTTCTCCATGAAGCCAAATGAATGTTGACCCTGTCAGGAAGCGTAGAACGTGATGTCACACGTGTCGGGACATGACAAGTCCTAATTGCGCCCTGAAAACAAACGCTCCGAGCTTCATCGCTCACCGCAGCAGCCGAGGAAGAGGAAGAGGAAGAGGGGAGACGCCTGCAGAGGGAAAAGCTAAAATGTTTGTTCAATAAACGGGCGTGAACGTGCTCACCTCACTGTTCAGGAAGCAGTAGAACACCGACACAAAGAAGCCCTGTGTGAAGAAGAGGAGAGAACATCATCAACTCCCTCATCCTGCTTTAACCCCCCCCCCCCCCCCCCCACACACCACACACACACACACCCTCCGTTCATCAGTAACACTCTCGTTTCCGTGTTCACTCGGAACACGTTAAATTGTCTCTGCGTCGCCTCAGGCTGACGAGTCGTACCTGGAAGGATTCCAGAAACGAGTTGAAGTAGATGAAGACGTTCTGAGAGATGTCGTCCTCGCCGGGGTTGACGAAGAACAGCATGTAGGTGATTCCCAGGAGGGGGAGCAGCACCAGCGTAGCCTTCACAGCCTTCCTGCGGATCAGACAGCCGAGACAGAAAAGCTCCCGTCACACAGGGACTACAGCTCGCAGCGAGGAGCGGCCCTGTGGTCCCACACTCCGCCGATCAAGTGCAACGCCTGAATTATTCAAGGTGTGATCCTCCAGGAGATAACTGGAAAGTTGTGTCTCCTGCAGGTAGAACAGAATAAAGCAGTTCGATATGAATGTGTTACCTGTACTGGATGGTTTCTGACGTGGTGGACGCTCGCAGCTTGGTCATCAGGATTCTCACGATGTTGAAGAGGAAAATGAAATTTATCTGCAGGGAAATCAAACACAGAAACGTGAGACTCTTCATAAAGACATCATTATCTCCGTGGAAACCTGTGATATTATTGTTCAGAATTAAATGTACCAAAGAGCAATTTCCCTGCAAATGTGCAGAATAAATATCAGCGAATCAAGATAATGAGGAAAAACAAGACAGAAGGTAAAACGCTGTGGAATTTGTCCTATAGTGCAATATCCACAATTCTTTAACACATCAATGAAACCCATCGACTGAAGGATTTCTCATTCACCATCAACAAGGACACACAAACAGCGGGGGGGGGGTGAAAATCCATCACAACAAAAGCTTATGGATTTTCAGAACTCGGGGAAAAAACTAATTGCAGGAACAAAATAAAAAAACATTGTTACGTGAACATAAGAAGCTCTTTACACAATCGTTTAAAAACTACAATTATCATAAAATAATAATAACTATTTGCAGCTCAAGAGCATTAAAACTAGAGAACCTCCAGCTTCCAGAGACACAGTGAACTGGTGCAGATCACAGGTGAACTGGTGTAGATCACAGGTGAACTGGTGGAGATCACAGTGAACTGGTGCAGATCACTGGTGTGAAGCAGCTGCTGACAATCACTGGGAATCAGACGAGGACACGAAGCAACACAGATTCAAACTAGTTTCCCAAAGAGGCGACGCTGCACAGTTTTTAAGTTCTCTCCAGAACCATCCACTCGGCTGCTGCTCGCTAACGAACCACGAGCATTAATGCTAATGAAAACATTTCTAAATTACATCCTTTATTCATTCATCGGAGCAGAGCGATCCCTTAATTGCCTCTTTTGAAAATCCAGCATTCACCAGCAGCCCGACGGGAGATAAGAGACACGCGCTGGTGACCCGGCGATGATCCTGGAGGATCCGGTGCCAAACAGAAAGATAAGAGCCTGAGAGAAGAGAGCTGTTGGGCAGGGAGTTATTGAAGGAGGCAGATGTGTGCCGTGGGGGGGGGGGGGAACGGCAGGAGTGTTGACTTTCTCAACAAGGCAGCGGTCAGAGTTTGAGGGCGTGCACGAGGACGGACGACAGCTTTTGGAGCGCGGCCAGGAGGGAGTCACTGTCGTCCAGATGACTGAAGCTCGGGCGAGGAGTCGGGCTGAGTCCCCGCCCACGAGCCGGGCGGAGGGGGGGGGGGGGGGGGGGGGAGGTCAGCAGATCGTGAGCAGAGTCAGAATAACACAGATATGCTCCGAACCCTGGACGTGGAAGTTCAAAAAGTAAAAAAAGAGCAAAGTGCTGAAGGGAGAAAACACTGAAGCTCCTGAAACTCTTCCTCATTACTCGGGATGGAACTTCCTCATCGTTGTGATGTCACTTTGTCCCTCATTTGCATAATGCACGCACAGCGACCAGCCTGGCCACGCCCCCCTTAACAAATGCACCAGATCGGAGACGAATCTGCGTCTGCGTCAGTTGTCGCCGATTCGCTTTGTGTGAACGATGTATACACAACACACTTAACACATCAGCTGTTGGATGAACCCGGAGTCTGGGTCGTCTCAGAGCTGCTGCAGGTTTGAGGTGGATGTTTGTTGGTTGGTTGCCAGGTTTGTTGGTTGGTTGCCAGGTTACACAAAGTGTCATCGCTCACATGAAGAATGTGTTGACGCTTCCAACGTCTGACGCCCGCGAGCTGTTTCACCGCAGACACAACGACGCCTGATTATAAAAGCAGGTTATGCTAAAACAGAGTCTTACCACCAGCACCAGGATCATGGGCCCTTGGTAGATGTAATCAGTGTAGACACCGGGTCGCTTCCCGAACCAGCACCTGAGACAACAAGCAGAACAAACAGGTCGTGTTCACTTCACACGGGTCGGATGTATTTAGACTGTCACTCATCGTCCAACCTGTCACTCATCGTCCAACCGCCCGTCCGGAGTTCAGCCTCCTCTCAGGATCTGAGGCTTCACGTGATTATGACGTGAAGAACACAGCGTTCATATAACATAACCAACAGCTCGTCACCATGGTTACTTTAATTAGACAAATATTACTGTCTGTCTGTTTGTTTGTTTGTTTGTTTGTTTGTTTGTCAGCAGGATTACTACTCAACAGATGTATCAAATCTCTGTGTGGATCTGGATCAGGAGACAGATCATATTACGGGGATTAGCTATTTTATTTATTTATCTATTTAGTACATTTTAAATTGATTTCTCAGAGATGGATCTTGATGAAAAAAACTCTCCTCCCTTCAAAATAAAAGCTTTCAAACAAGCTGTGTCTCAGTGAGGAGGCCTCCATCCACTCACGTTTCTTTTTCTGCGTCTGTTATTTGTGTATTTTGTATGTTTTGCGTGTGAGTGTGTGTATTTGTTTGAAAGAAACAAACCTAGAACATCAGAAACAGTCGAGCTCCTCAAAGGCCCTTACAGCCAATCAAGCTGCACCGAAGTACACACACTTATAAATATCAGTCCCTTTTTCATCAAGATCCATGAATCACTCTCTAGGAAATCAAAATGATTTAACGACGAGGAAACACTTTAAAAAATCTATTTTCAATCAATTCAAAGTGTGGATTGAATCGATGAAGCTCTGAACCTTCAGTCACAGAGGAAACGCTCGGGAGGGAAGTGACGTGATTACCGCAGGTTATTAATAGACGCTCGTGTCTTTGATTCAAAGCAGTTTGACTTTGCTTTTTATCACCAGAGCTGAGAAAGGGAGTTCAGAGGGAGGAGCTTACTTCTCGTTGTCGTAGTAGAGCTTCCCAATGGCCCACGCCACGATGATGGGGAACGGTATACCTGAGAGGCAGAAGAGACAGAGTCACACATCACATGGTCCTTCTATTCAAACCTCACCGCCCTCCTCCAGGGATTCCTCTGCAATATCAAATCCTCTTTCTTTTGTTCCCCCCCCCCCCCCTGGCGGCGCCGCGGTGGCTCCTGCCAAGTCCTGTCAGAGGCGATTGTGGCTGGCGTGCGGCGATCGGCTGATTGGAGCCAGGACCTGTCGGCGGCGGAGCGTTTCTGTGCGAGCGAGAGAAAAGCCGGACGCTCGCTGCCGATGATGCAAAGTGATCTTCTGATGAAGTGACTGGTAAGAGGATAAT